>JAHPZR010010097.1:65000-72500 GCA_019787425.1 Platygyra sinensis
GTCCGGGCTCGTTATTCATTTTTTGATTAAACCTCACCAAAACACAAACCATAAACCAATCGTTGCACAGGATTTCGTTCACGTGATGTTAGTGCCGGTCGCAACCCCCCCCCCAGGGTATAATCAATATCCCCCCCCCCCCCCCCCGGGTCGACGAGGCGCTGCGATGCCAAGGGACTACTCACAACATCACAATGCAGCGTCATTGAATTAAATTTAGGTTTGCTTCATAATAGGTTATGGGATTATGGATAAAAACAGAAATGTATGGAAGAAAACTGTCTTCGTCCCAAAGTTACTGCGAATTAATTTCCACACCGTGTGATATTTGTTCCGCGAGTAAAATGACACAGCGAAGGTAGACAACAAATATTCTGTTCACAAAAGCGTTGTTATTGACATAATATGATAATAGCTTCCATTTTCCTCAGGCTTCATTTTCTTGGTAGCGGGCGAAGCTGCTTGTTCAACAGTCTGTAGTAAAATAAACGAAAAGTGACAGTAAATACATCTTGAAGAGCTGCACTTAATTTCGTTTAGTTTGCGTGATAACAAACAGTATAACGAACAGTTAATTCAACAGCAGGCTCGGCGTAGTAACACGTAAAATGCAAGTAGCTAACATGTTCACGGAATATTTGTTCCTCCAGAGCTAACATTTAGAGAGCTTAAAACATATCTGGCAATACAAACGAGCCGAGAGAGAAGAAACCTGGCAAAAAACAGAGGTGTCAAAACTCTACAAATTTCACGCTGATTGCAGCGGAAGCCAACCTGACATATGACCTATGTCCTTCCAAAACCACAGGATTTTTGCTTAGCGAAATATTCAAAGATCCCAGATCGTACCATACAAAGGGCAGATCCTTAGAGATATACTAGTTCGAGCAAAACTTCCTAAAGCGGCTATTACACGGCGGATAGGAGTTGCGTAGCCTGTTACCCCATTGTTGTCCACTCGCTGAATCCCAACGATAAGCTTATATACATGACGGTGTGCCAGAAAACTGACCTCAGTTTGGGCCGGCATTTCTTGAAAATATCTGCAGGACCACGAAGTGTGGGGGAACCCAAATTTGGGGAAAAAAAAAAAAAAAAAAAAATCTTGGACTTCAAAAAATCATAGGCAAACTACCTTTTATGTGCATTGCCGATTGGACCGTATCAGGCGATAAAACTGGACCATCCCGTCTGTCAGGCATTTAACATCTAGTACGTGCTAATTACGGGGATCACATTATCCGCTGTCCTCTTCAATGTCGATCATCATGTCGTTCGAATTCAGCGTGTCATTGATATCTTTAGGTGTCTTGCAGTTTTCCCTTTTGAATCGAAGTACGCAGTCTGTGCTCAGCAAAGTTGGTTACTTTAAGGACAACTTATTTAAAATGAGTAAATAGAGCTGTACAGAGAACTACGGAACGTTATATATTGTTATTTAGGTATATCAGCAGCTCCATGTAAGAAAACATCAAATAGCACGCATTTGGAATAGTCATCTTCCGGTAGTCCATTAGGTAGTCCATTGGGGTAGTCCATGGACTGGGGGTCAGTGTTTGTCCATCTCCTGTGAGACGGTCAATCGGCAAATGCATTAAAAGGTAAGTTGCCTATATTTTTGAGTCCAAGATTCAATGTCCACACATTCGTGGTCCTGAGATATTTTCAAGAAATGCCGGCCAAACTAGGTCAGTTTTCTGGCACACCAGTCATTAATATAATGAAGCTTATATCGTTGGATTCAGCGAGTGACAACAATGGGGTAACAGGCCTACGCAACTCCTATCCGCGTGTAATAGCCGCTTTAGGAAGTTTTGCTCGAACTAGTATATCTCTAAGGATCTGCCCCTTTTGTATGGTACGATCTGGGGATCTTTGAATATTTCGCTAAGCAAAAATCCTGTGGTTTTGGAAGGACATACGTCATATGTCAGGTTGGCTTCCGCTGCAATCAGCGTGAAATTTGTAGAGTTTGACACCTCTGTTTTTTGCCAGGTTTCTTCTCTCTCGGCTCGTTTGTATTGCCAGATATGTTTTAAGCTCTCTAAATGTTAGCTCTGGAGGAACAAATATTCCGTGAACATGTTAGCAGCTACTTGCATTTTACGTGTTACTACGCCGAGCCTGGCTGTTGAATTAACTGTTTTTGTTATACTGTTTGTTATCACGCAAACTAAACGAAATTAAGTTGCAGCTCTTCAAGATGTATTTACTGTCACTTTTTCGTTTATATTTACTACAGACTGTTGAACAAGCAGCTTCGCCCGCTACCAAGAAAATGAAGCCTGAGGGAAAATGGAAGCTATTATCATATTAGTGTCAATAAACAACGCTTTTGTGAACAGAATATTTGTTGTCTACCTTCGCTGTGTCATTTTACTCGCGGAACAAATATCACACGGTGTGGAAATTAAATTCGCAGTAACTTTGGATGAAGACAGTTTTCTTAAATACATTTCTGTTTTTATTCCATAATCCCATAACCTATTATGAAGCAAACCTAAATTTAATTCAATGACGCTGCATTGTGATGTTGTGAGTAGCTCCTTTCATCGCAGCGCCTCGTCGACCGGCATATTGAATTATACACTGTTGCTACCAAATAACGTCACGTGAACGAAATCCTGTGCAACGATTGGTTTATGGTTTGTTTTGGTGAGGTTATCAAAAATGATAACGATCCCGGACTGATCATGGTGCATCAAAGGCAACCGGTGAATCCATGAGCCCAGAGTAGATTCTTCGTCCGGTTCGATGGATGCACCATGATCCAGGACAATTATCTGTGGATCACATGGATCCTCATCACCCCAAAGGAACGCACCCTAAGTTCGCCTGACAAGAAGCCTTATGCAACTTGATCACGCGCAGAGCATCTGCACATTCTTTTGACCGGGACCAATTGATCCTCCTTAAAACGTTTAGTGATGTCGTACGTAACACTGTACCGTGGCCACATAAGAATCTCAACATCATCATGGTCGTAAGAATTGGCATGGCCCATTTTGGGCACAATAATTCTAGTTAACATTGGTCCATCATCAATCACTCCCCTGGAACCAGGAAATCTACCTCCAGGGGCCTTTTCCTTTCCCGATTATTGGAAATGGCGCCACAATTGTGCTGCCGCTTCAACGCCATGTGTTGACCCCTCATGGAATTAGAAAAACAATATGGCAACGTGTTTTCGTCTGTTAATCTCGGGCAGCAAGCTCGTGGTAGGTTGCCAAGTGGTGCAAAGTGCTATCAAGGAAGTCCCTCGTTTACAAAGTCGGCCCCGATTTGCTGGACGTCCGAGTCTCTAACAGCTCGGAAAGTCTACGCAGGAGGAAAGGCAATCGGTTTTTGTGGATTATTCTCCGGAATGGAGACCTTCATCGCAAGGTTGCCGCGTCCTGCCATCAAAACGTACACTACGGACATGTAAAAGAGCTTGGTATTCATGATGAATTTGATCTGCGCTTGGAAGCGAGGTCCGATCTAGGAAAGGGACAAACCACACGGACTCACTAGAGAGATTCGACTAGGCCGTGATGAATGTGATTTGTGCTTTGGTGTTTGCGCTCCGAGATACGAAGTTGGATGACCCCGAGTTTAACCACGTTCATGGATGTATTAACGATACAATTACTCTGGAAACATGCTTGCTGCTGGAAGTGTTGTCCGGAACGTGTTTTCCCCTGGTCCTGGTGGTTTATTCATTCAAGTCTATTCAAAACCTAAAAGAAAAATGCAGTGAACGGAATGAAGTCTTAGTAAAATTGACCGACAACATATGGAACGCTTGGCGAGTTGATAATCCTCAAGATCTGACGGACCACACTTTTAAAGACAAAGAAGCAAAGCTGAAGACGAAAGATTCGGTCTATTCAAGGGATTTCCTGACGGATTCAGCATCTCATCATGACCATGGAGTGAGGTGTTCCTTAGGCTGGTATGGAAACCACTGCAAGCACCTGTGTGCTGGGCTTCTGATGTACCTGATCCACAACCCAAGTCGCCCAGCAGAGGCTGCATCCAAGAATTGGATCAACGTCTTGGGCCAGACCGTGTTACCGGAGCTGGGAAAGACACAGAAGAACCTGCACGTATTTGGAAGCCACCATAAACTGAGACTCTACGCCTCCTCTTCCATTGCGTCCTCGGGCATTACTCATAAAACGACAGTTGGGACACCACTCTGCCAGGGATATAGCATTCCTAAGGGCACCACAGTCTTGACCAAGTCTATGGTCCCTTCACCCGATCCAGAGATTTGGGAGGACCCAGCAGCTTTTCAGACCTGAACGGTTCATGGACGAGGAAGGTAATTTTGTGCCTCCAAAAGCTGACCGTTTTCATCCGTTCTCGGTGGGCGTCGAGTTTGTTTCGGGGGAAGTCTTGGCCGGATTGAGCTCTTCCTGGTGTTGGCACGCCTGCTCCACAGCTTCAAGTTTGAGAATCCACCAAGACTGCGGATTCTCCATCTCTGGAGCCTGTCGACATGGCCTTGTGTTGATGCCACGCCCCGCTTAATGTCTGTGCTCTCAAAAGCCATGCTGTTTGACTTTCCCTTTATCATTATCTCTCATATATAAATAAACAATAGCCTCCATTTGGCGCGAAAATGTGCTAGGGATATTTGTCCGCGGCCATTATCTTTTCGCGTAGCAGCGCACTGTTTTCCGAGAGCGTAGCTCGAGGAAAACTGTGAGGCTTCGCGGAACAGTATATCCAACGAACAATATCCTAGCATATTTTCGCGCCACATGGTGGCGTCTCGTGCTTCTACTCCCATTCAAATCCCTTTGATTCCTCAGCAACTCGCGGCCGTTTTGATAATTGTCGCTGTTCTCAGAATCATCCACCTGTTTCTCTCGCTGGTGGGAATCATTCGGTCACGTGACTGTGTTTAGACTACGCACTCGGCACGCTAGCGAAAGATTTGATGGATTTATAACTTTTGTTAGTTTATTCATAGAGCGATTTTGAATTGATTGTCGAAAATGTTTCTACATTAGATTTGGTTTTACTTTGTTTGCGGTTTTCACGAGGAGACTCAATTGAACACCGCTCTAAAAGCGGCTGGAATAAAAGTGATTATCGGAAATGGGTTCTTGGTTGTTGGCTGACTCCACGTCGCATTACACTAGATCGTCGCAATGCGAGAGAGTCGTACGTACACACACAAATCCGCACGCACGCACATACCTTATACAGAAAGCATAACGTGTTAATGAGCTTTGTTATACAGTGCATAGATGGGTGCTCTCTCATTATGCAGAAAGCGCTGTCGGGGAATTTCACGCGGAGGCATATTCAGTAAACGGCCACTGGTTGGAGGTGGTTATAAGCTGTCACTTACCGGATGTCTAATATCCAGGACCCTCCTCACAGGAAGTGATGTATTCCATTTAGTAGTCTGGCTCACTACCTATGGAATCTTGCAGCCTTCCTTTATGCCGAGATAAGAGGTTTCCGGTGCAACGCGTAGTATCTCTCCAGCAATGTATGTTCACCTAGATATGGGGGTTTGGGCAATAAGTAGATGAGAAGATGCGCCCTTTTGGTGGGTGCCACACGGCTTGTAGATAGGAGAGATATTGAGTCACGGAGGAATATCATAATGACACCACATCTTTCCTGGGCGTCTTCTTATGGCTCGTCATATCTCATCACTACGAGTGTCACCCCATCACTAGATTGTTTTTATTGAGACAGCACTGCCGTGCCCATCGCACTCGAGGTCTACCGAACGTGGGTACCCTTGTATCGGATAGGTATTTCACAATTTGTAAACGAATTCCGTAGTTTCGTACCGTATGAACTGGTGTAACTGCATGTACTTACTTGAGCTAAATAAGAAAATAGAACGTGTAATTTTGCAATACCAGTTTAATTTAGGCATATTCAGCATATTACAACTGTCCACGTGATTTGCTGAAAAGAAGTGTTTAGCATACAAAACCTAATCACAATTAGAATTAGAGTGTAGTTATTTCTTGTTCGATCGTTGAAGAATAAACTCAAGATTGTTAAACGGTTCGTTTGATTTTTCGTTTGATTATTGATATACGAGGGTTGTACAGGGCTATTTACGTGAAGCGTGATTCCCTGGTGAAACGTGACGCAAGTATCTTAGGGCGCGTTCGTTTGGGATATTCCGGAATAAGAATATATTCCGGAATATATTCCGGAATATATTCTGGCTATTCTGCTCCTGGGAGCAGAATAGCCGGAATGGAAATCCAGGTATTCCGGAATGAGAATAGCTCCCAAACAAACGCTTACTCGCATTATTCCAATTATTCTTATTCCAGATAGCCTCCCACGCAGACGTTCTTAGGCTTGTCACGCGTTCCGATCTAGAAATGGACAACCAAACGACATCACTAGAGAGATTCGACTGGCCGTGATGAATGTGATTTGTGCTTTGGTGTTTGGCTCGAGATACGAGTTGGATGACCCCGAGTTTACCAAGTTCATGGAGATTAACGATACAATACTGAACATGCTTGCTGCTGGAAGTGTTGTGGACGTGTTTCCCTGGCTGGGGTTTATTCCATTCAAGTCTATTCAAAACCTAAAAGAGAAATGCAGTGAACGGAATGAAGTCATTAGTAGAATTTACCGACAACATGTGGACGCTTGGCGAGTTGATAATCCTCAAGATCTGACGGACACACTGTTAAAGACAAAGAAACAAGCTGAGGACGAAGATTCGTCTATCAAGGGATTCCTGACGGATCAGCATCTCATCATGACCATGAGTGAGGTCTTTATAGCTGGAATAGAAACCACAGCAAGCACCTTGTGTTGGGCTCTGTTGTACCTGATCCTCAACCCAGACCTCCAGCAGAGGCTGCATCAAGAGTTGGATCAAGTCATAAGTCCAGACCGGTTACCGGAGCTGGAAGACAAGAAGAACCTGCCATATTTGGAAGCCACCATAACTGAGACTCTACGCCTCTCGTCCATTGGTCCTCTGTCAGTACCTCATAAATCGACAGTGGACACCACTCTGCAGGGATATAGCGTTCCTAAGGGCACCACAGTCTTGACCAATCTATGGTCCCTCCACCACGATCCAGAGATTTGGGATGACCCAGACGCTTTCAGACCTGAACGGTTCCTGGACGAGGAAGGTAATTTTGTGCCTCCAAAAGCTGACCGCTTCCTCCCGTTCTCGGCTGGGCGTCGAGTTTGTTTGGGGGAGTCTTTGGCACGGATTGAGCTCTTCCTGGTGTTGGCACGCCTGCTCCACAGCTTCAAGTTCGAGAATCCGACAAGCTGCGATCTTCCATCTCTGGAGCCTGTCACAGGCCTTGTGTTGATGCCACGGCCGGTTAATGTCTGTGCTCTCAAAAGAGCACTTGCCATCAGCTTTTTAATGTAATCATCGCTAGACTCAGTAACACCAGTTTGGTTTCCTTCCATATTAAATAAGAGAAAAGAAAAGTTGAAATTCTTGGGCTGACTGTTTTTCCTCGACGGAAACAATCAGAGGACAAATATCGACGC
>JAHPZR010010097.1:77500-80000 GCA_019787425.1 Platygyra sinensis
GATCGTTATCATTTTTGATAACCTCACCAAAACAAACCATAAACCAATCGTTGCACAGGATTTCGTTCACGTGACGTTATTTGGTAGCAACAGTGTATAATTCAATATGCCGGTCGACGAGGCGCTGCGATGAAAGGGGCTACTCACAACATCACAATGCAGCGTCATTGAATTAAATTTAGGTTTGCTTCATAATAGGTTATGGGATTATGGAATAAAAACAGAAATGTATTTAAGAAAACTGTCTTCATCCAAAGTTACTGCGAATTTAATTTCCACACCGTGTGATATTTGTTCCGCGAGTAAAATGACACAGCGAAGGTAGACAACAAATATTCTGTTCACAAAAGCGTTGTTTATTGACACTAATATGATAATAGCTTCCATTTTCCCTCAGGCTTCATTTTCTTGGTAGCGGGCGAAGCTGCTTGTTCAACGGTCTGTAGTAAATATAAACGAAAAAGTGACAGTAAATACATCTTGAAGAGCTGCAACTTAATTTCGTTTAGTTTGCGTGATAACAAACAGTATAACAAAAACAGTTAATTCAACAGCCAGGCTCGGCGTAGTAACACGTAAAATGCAAGTAGCTGCTAACATGTTCACGGAATATTTGTTCCTCCAGAGCTAACATTTAGAGAGCTTAAAACATATCTGGCAATACAAACGAGCCGAGAGAGAAGAAACCTGGCAAAAAACAGAGGTGTCAAACTCTACAAATTTCACGCTGATTGCAGCGGAAGCCAACCTGACATATGACGTATGTCCTTCCAAAACCACAGGATTTTTGCTTAGCGAAATATTCAAAGATCCCCAGATCGTACCATACAAAAGGGGCAGATCCTTAGAGATATACTAGTTCGAGCAAAACTTTCTAAAGCGGCTATTACACGCGGATAGGAGTTGCGTAGGCCTGTTACCCCATTGTTGTCACTCGCTGAATCCAACGATATAAGCTTCATTATATTAATGACTGGTGTGCCAGAAAACTGACCTAGTTTGGCCGGCATTTCTTGAAAATATCTCAGGACCACGAATGTGTGGACATTGAATCTTGGACTCAAAAATATAGGCAACTTACCTTTTAATGCATTTGCCGATTCAGGTGATGGACAAAACACTGACCCCCAAGTCCATGGACTACCCCAATGGACTACCTAAATGGACTACCCTAAAATGGACTACCCTAAAATAATATTCCAAATGAGTGCTATTTGATGTTCTTACATGTAGCTGCTGATATACCTAATAACACATATATAACTTCCGGTTATGTTCATCCTGTACAGCTTCTATTTACCATTTTAAATAATTGTACTTAAAGTAAACAACTGCTGAACACAAAATGGTACGAAAAGTGAAAACCTCAAACCAGATATCAATGGCTGTTTTTCAATCTGAGGTAAACATAATAACTTCAAAAACCATTGAAATGTGAGTGATGAACCGTCTGATATTTGATTTAGGAATTAGCACATAGCTAAATGTAAATGTGACAGAGGGATTTTCAGTTTTATTCCATGCCATTCAGTCAGCCACTACACATGCTTTAGGCTAAAAGATGAAATAACAGGAGATAATGTTCAAGAGTAATGGCTGAATAGTAACCCTTCCAGGAACCATGATGAAATTGACAAGGTATAGTCAACATTAAGATCCTTTCCAACATAAATACCCCTAAATTGTTTTGAAAATAATTTGAGAAAACGCTGGTTTGCTGACCAGTGTAAAATAATTTAGTGGAATTTTTAGGCCATTTGCAGTGGCAGGTTCAAGGGGCATTCAAAAGGCATTCAAAAAGAGAAGGGGAAATTTGGTCCTTTGGTCCTTAGAATATTTCATCTGTAAAGTAGGTGGGTGCTGGGTTATAGCTTTGTATCTGGCTTTGTACATTGCAGAGCATTAAAGACATAATTTCATTGCAGACATCAGAATAATTAGTTATAAGTCAGGCTATCCTGAGGCTGGAGCTTGTAAACAATACACCTAACTTTTCCAACTTAAGCCATACATGTAATAATACTAATCAAGGAAGAATCTACTTGTCTATTTTGTGTTCAGTGGTTCCACAACAAAGAAAAGCAAGCGTGTAGCATCTTACAACTATACATGGTACTCATTTGGATTATTATTTTTAGGGGTAGTCCATTTTAGGGTAGTCCATTTAGAGTAGTCCATTGGGTAGTCCATGGACAGGGGGTCAGTGTTTTGTCCATCACCAGCCGATTGACCGTCTCAGGCGATAAAATACCTCACGTACGTCAGGCAAACATTAGGCGGGGATGAATAAAATCGCTGTCCTCTTCAATGTCGATATCATGTCGTTCGAATTCAAGCTCGAATTTTTCTTTAGGTCTTGCAGAAGTCCGTTTTTGAATCGAATACGCAGCTTGCCACAAGACGACATAAATTTGCTGTTTTGATTCTGTGGGTACCAGCATCCGCCATCTCTCAATACCTAGGAACACATCAATTACAGATGTAGATATGGCCGCCGTTA
>JAHPZR010010100.1:0-15000 GCA_019787425.1 Platygyra sinensis
TTTGTGATCAGTGTTCACAAGAACGTGGCGGCCATAAGCAAATTGGTGCCATTTTTCCAACGCAAACACAATGGCCAGCATTTCTTTCCTCAATGGTTGCGTAGCGAGTTTCTGGATCCAGTTAGTGGCCCTGCTAGCGTAAGCAAGAGGTCTGCCTTCCTGTAGGAGAAACGGCTCCAAGGCCCACGGCCACTGGCGTCGCACTGTATGACGAGTTCCTTGCTCTGGGCTATAGTAAGCAAGGACTGGAGCTTGGGTGACAAGGTGTTTTACTTCACTGAAGGCCTTCTCCTCGCCATCATCCCAATGCCACTCGACACCTGTACTGGGTCAGTCTTCGAAGAGGCTCCATGACGTGGGAAAGTCTTGGAAGAAACTTGGCAAGGTAATGACTGTGCCATTCAGTCTCTCAATGTCCTCCTTGGACTCTGGCGTTGGTAGCTTAAGAATTGCTTCCACTTTCTTTGGGTCAGGTTTCAAACCTTGTGCAGTAAGCAAGTGTCCCCATAAAGTCCACTTCATTGCACCCTTAGGGCCAGTTTGTGCTTATTCAGCTTGATTGCCCGTTGGTGACACTCGCTCCAATAGTGACGCAAGGTTTTGGTCGTGATCTAGTGTAGCTTCATCAAGAGTATACACCAACCCCATAAAACTAATATGTCGTCAGCTATGCATGCCACGCCCAGAAGTCCCTCTAAAAGCTTGGTGAAGTACGTTTCTGAATATCTCAGAACTGGCAGAAAGGCCCAAAGGTAGTCGTGTCCATCGGTATCGTCCATAATGGGGTCGAAAATGTGGTGAGCCAAGCTGGATTCTTCATCCAAAGTGCAGTGCCAATATCCATGGCTGAGGTCAAACTTTGCTGAAGACTTTGGCCTTGGCAAGGTCTGGAAAAGAATATCATCAAGGACTGGCAACTGATAGTGTTCCGTTTCAAGGAAGAGATTCAGATGCACGTGGGTCGATACAGAGACGTAACGTTCTACCGATGCATACTGCTTCTTAGTCTCCCCCGCCCCATCACTTGTGCTACCCATTGCCACACTGCTTCTCCGGGTTTATCCACCCGCACGCGCGGTCAAGGTAGGGAGCTTCAGTCTCCTGCATGCGCAGTGACCACACGGTCGACGTCCTATCTCGTGATATATCCACTGATCCATGCTTTAAGCACAGTCTGTCAATGTGTTGCCTGCCTTCGTTCACAGAGTCCGGCTCATGAAGTCTAATCACGGTTTATTTGTTTTTCCGGTTTTGTAGGAGGACGAAGGATTGGCGCCTGCTACAGAGATTATATGTGTTATTTGCCTGTCGTGATTTGTCATGATCACAGTCACGATTCCAAAGGGTGTATCACTAGTGCCGCACACCTATATGTGCGTCGTCACGCGTTCGATAAGGGATGTCCTGGCTTAGCGCCTCAAAAAGGAAACATATGCATGGATTGAGAAGTCCCAGTTTCACTAGTCCATTCGCACTACTTTTCGAATAGCCCTACTCATAGTGACTGACCGCAACTAAACCGCTGATGTGTCCTGTATGTTACTCTCCGGCCTTTTGCCGTGTCCTTTTCGACTCCACAGAGAAGAAACGAGTGACGATACTTCACTTATCTGACAACCACCCAAGTAGTTTTCATACCATGTACTTATTTCACCCATTAAAATCGTGACCAGAGATCTCATTCGGGTTGTGAGTTGTATTCCACACCTCTCTTCGAGCAGAAGAAGTTTTGTTACACAGGTGCGACCAATGTTGCTTGTACATTTTCGACGCCAGCTTCTGGCTCCATACCGGCATTAGACCCACCTTTGTGCGCCGGACACAGATCGCAGCGCATAGAAAGCTGTTCTAACTGCTGTGTAGGCGTTATTCAGTCTGACCACTTAATCAAGCCGGCATCGTCATGGGAAATCTACTTTGCAATACAGTGCCACACAACAGTCCGAACTATTTATGTTTAATGACACTTTTTTTGGTAGCACCACGCTCTTGAACTGGGGCGTGTGTTAGTGAGAGCACCGATTAACATGCATCTCACTATAAATTGGCTTGTTATTCTTTGGACGCAGACACCATTGACGCCCCCACAGAAGACTTGAAGGATACCAATACGATTAGGCGTGTTCTGTGCTGTGCAATACGACCTTAACGGCAACCCTCAACTTCTTCTCAATGCGAGAGGACCAATCCCACATCGTAGCCTACGAGAATCATATGGTGTAGATCACGATGATGGCCACCATTGAAGACTGTGTTAACCGCGGCCAATAGGTGGGTCCACAGACTGGTAACATCCAGTCCCTGTGCTATCGTGCGACTACCTACCAGTTTCCTCGTAAGGAGTTCGACTTCCACATTGTCGCACAGTCGCGGATTCAGTCGTTCACAATTCGAGCAGATCTGGCAAGCGTCTGTCTTCGCTAACCCCCACCGGTGCTATGGCGAATTAATTCCTGTCCTTTGAAGGCACGTGAGATTTGCAGCAGAATTTACACTTGAGTTTTCGTGACATTTGGTTGTTTAAATCATCAGCACGGCCACCTCGTTTCCCTTTGGTCTTCAGAGAGTTATCTTCGTTTTTAACAGTGTGTACTTCTTCTAGTTTTCCACCGATGGCCTGCAGTTGCGTTGTAGCGCTCTCGGAGGTGCGACAGATATCGGTACACTTCTTTAAGTCAAGCTTGCGCTCTTGTAGTAAACGCTTTCGTGCATCTTCATTCCGAATCCCAAGGACGATACGGTCGCGGAGGAGGGAGTCGCTCATGTTAGGGCAAGTGCAGAAGTTGCAAGATTCAGCCAAGTTTCGAAGGGCAGTGAGGTAGGCGTCGAAGCTTTCGCCAGCTTCCTGGTTCCTTTGATTAAACTTGAAGCGCTCATAAGTTTCGTTAACATCTCCCATGAAATATTCGTCGAATTTCGCGATGATGGTGTCCACCTTGTCAGGATGGTCACTCGTGCTGTATCGGAAAGCGTTGTAGATTTCTAAGGCGTTTTGGCCGATTGTGCAAAGGAAGAGAGCTTTCTGATATGAGTCGTCCTGAGTTGATATCTTTGAAACGATAGCGAAATTAAGCCAGGCCTGTTTCCACAACTTCCACTTTTTGGCCGAACAGTCCGCTAGGTTGAGAGGAGGGGGTGGTTTTACCTGAGGTAATGGCGGACGATTCATCGTAGTTTGGCCCGAAGGTACAACTTGAGAAGCTTGTGAAGTAACAACCACGGGAGTTTCAGCAGATCCTTCGTCGCTCATCGCAAGAATAGTAACAAAAATAACAGCCACAACCGCTGCCACCATGTATCAATAAGCCAGAGACGCTTAACAGACAGAAGTAAAGGAAAAACCTTGTGATAAACAAGTCATCTTTCTTTTAATGGCGGGAACTACACTTCTCAAACATCCGGGAATCTCTAAATAAGGGTTTGACAAATAAGGGCATGTCACGCAACATGTCACATATTCCAACTCGGTTGTTTTGATTTCCCTATATTTCGAACTATTTCCCTTGGATTTGCCCTTCACTCACTTACTATTGGCTACGATTTCGAACTCCCGCTACTTTGAACTCATTTTTGTGTTTTTGAGAGCTCGAAATAGCGGGGTTCCACTGTATTCTATTTCTGGAATGGTGAAAGGGTAAGCGTTGTTTTTATCATACGAAGACTCCAGGCCCCAGTTGTTCAAAGGCTGGTTAACACTATCCAGCGGATAAATCGCTATCCAGGGTATAAATGTTAACAAAACAAACCACGCTATCCGCTGGATATATATGTTATTGGCCGGCTGGGAGGTCCGTATAGGGAAAAACTGTGACCGAGGTCTTGAAAATACTGCCCGAGGCCGCAGGCCGAGGGCAGCATTTTCAAGCCCGAGGTCACAGTTTTTCCCTATACGGACCGACCCTAAACCGGCCAATAACATTTTTATCTTTTTTTCTTGCCGTAAACTGGCTTACAAGTGCGTTTGTTTACGCAGCTTTGCCATTGAATTGGCTTACAAACCATTCGCAAAAAATCTAACGAGCGAAAGAACGAGTAAATCAGATACTATACGAAGAAAGATGTATTAAAGAACAGAATTATTTCGAACTATATGTTAGTGCATTTAGTTCCCTAGTTAAGGTCTCCAAAATTGTTTTCCAGGTGTGAATTTTTGTTTAAGTTTGAAGACCTTTGAAGTTGTACTACAAAAACAGTTTTTGTCGATCATTGCGAATCACTCGACTGAATTAGACTTTTCTACCGTAAATTGAGTAGCAGATAACGAGAAAATTCGTTAAGTGTTACTCCACAGCAATTCTCTGAAGTACAGCAACAATTAGAGAGGGAAACTCGACTGAAATTGACTCAGTTTTTACTTAAAATTGTACAGAGAGACACACAGGATTACGCGCCATTACAGCGCCGAGCAACAAACAGCCAAACAAACTCTCACAACTTCAAAAACTTCAATTGAATTTACTTACAGTAACTTTCCTTGCCATCTAAAGGTAAATAGAGGTAAACTTGCGTTAATTAATCGTCTTTGGAAGTGAAAAAAGGGCGAAAGATTGACAATAACCGCTAATTCATTCACGAAAATAGATCAACTCGATGGATTCCGCCCGCTGTAGCGGTCCGTATGAGAGAATTCCGCCCGCTCCAGGAACCAATCAGATTGTAGGAATTGTTGAATTCCGCCCGCTCACGAGCCGAAAAAAGATAAATCTTGAGTATTTACAGGTGTATCTGATAGAGTCAGGGTTCGTATGGGTCTTTGAAAACTTAGAAATTCAGAAATTCAAGAAGTTCGTTTTTTCATTGGAGAGCCGTGGAAAATAATAAGTCTGGTACTGTTATACGTTGACCACTCTCTGGGGAAGCCATATTGAAAGAAAAAAATTATCTCGTAAACTGGCGCAAAATTAATCAATATAATTCATTGTATTCTTAATTGTGGATTAGTAAATCGACCGACTAATTTTCCTTTAAACAGACGCTTTTTGACCCGTGATTAAGTAACCCACGATTAGGAAATTAATCGTCGATTAGGTTTAATCAGCGATTACTTTAGTCGCGGTTTTGAACAACCGGGCCCTGTAAGCCCTGGGGGACTTTTAGATGGGCTTATAAAACGGAGGGGCTCAGTTATATCCGAGGAGGCAAGCTTATAACCGGAATGAAAAGACCGTTTCAAAAGGAGCTATAGCTCCACCTGTTGGTGAAAATAGGTTTTTCATTTACTGTTAATTATGCTTTGAAACTTAATAAAAAGGAATCAAAGCACGGAAACCTAGAGGGGAGGGGAGGGGAGAGGCTTATAACCCGGATGAATATTTTGGTTTAAAGGTACATGTAGATGGGTCTGTGGCCGGGAGTGGGTTGCTAAAAGCGGAGGGCAGTTTACACTACCTTAAAACAAAATAGTTAGGAAGCATTTCGAAAGTGACAGCTAAACTGAGGTCACAGAATAATTGAAAATGTCATGGAAAAGGTCACAGAAAGTCATGGAATTTGAAGAGCTCGAAAAAGTACGAACCCTGAGAGAAGTAAGCTAAAATCTCGTTCACTCATTTTGTTATACAAAGTAAAAATGTCGGGTTAAACATTTGTTTCTGTCCCATAAATTTTGCCATGACAGCTATTTACATGTAAGTAGCTCTGTGGCATGCACAAACAAGTAGGGCACTATTGTTACGCCTGTAGGTCCATTGTTCATCTGTTTTTAACTTTTTTTTCTTTTTCTTTTTCAGGATTGTACAAATGCTGGCGGCATTTGCCAGACATGGATTGATGGATATTACGTGGAGTCCATTGTCTGTGTAGTTATTGGTATTTTATGGCTGCGGTGGAAAGGCCAACAGACGCGCTCTCTACAAGATTTACCAGAATCTGTCTGGAAATATCAATAAACCAGAATAATGTAGCATATTAATGAGGATAAATCAAAACCACCCAGTGCGACTTGTTTATTAATACATGTATATTACAGCTATTTAACATGAAAAGGAAGACATGTACTGTTAAGAGTCAAATAGGGTCGGCCAGTAAGAAGATTATGCATGACTGTATGAGTCACAACTTACAAAGTACTACAGCTGTAGTGGTTATCATTTAGTCTTCTACGCAGGGTTGCGATGAAAAATTGAAAAAGCCTGCCAATTTTTGTTTTAATTTCTTTGTCTCGTGTAGGAAAAATCGCTAAGAATTAATTACAGTTTGCACTCTCCTCGACGATTTACTTTTCCTTTTTGGACCTTTACGAACGGTTATGCACGCGTGAGCACAGCTTGACAAAAAATGCAGTTAAATCACCGTATGGTACACCTCAGCAAGGGTTAGGAAATGATCAACTTGCAAAAGTTGGACAACTTTTTCGGGATGAAAAATCCGTGCTTTAGCCTCTTGTAAACTCTAAATAATGAACTACCGTGAACTCAAACTCCAACGGCCGACGAGGGCATAATTGCACTTCCTCGACAACACGAAGATTAGTTTATGACATGGTCTGAACGACATATTGTAATGTTAGACGCTAAAATTACATGGATGTAATTAAGTTATTTGCATTAGGCATAAACCGCGTTGAAAAAAGTTTTGTTTACCTGGCGCAACAAGGGTTTTAAATGTAACAATTTTAAGGTATTATTTTACATTAAAATTTGTCAGGTTTTATGAAGACTGATAGCAAAACGGTCCTCTAAATGTTGTGTGCTTTGATTGGTTTGTATCAACACTTGAAGTAAATAGTTCACCCCAAAGCCAAAACAATACCGTTTCTGAGAAAAAAACTGAAGCAGGAAGCATAATAACATGATAGATCGTCGCAGTTCTACATGCAACTTAAGCAGTTGTGAAATTAAAGCCTCCCGCCCCCCCAAAATGAACGATTCAAGCCTGAAGAGGATTCGAACCCATGACCTCTGCGATACTGGTGAAGTACTCTACCAACTGAGCTGTCCTCATATCCTTCCCAGCAGTTGTAAAGCTAAAAAAAAATTGAAATGATAACTTTTTCTGTTGAAAACCACTTTCAAGCTGTACCGAAGCATTTCAGCTTGCCTAGGATATGATATCCTTCCTCATGTTTGAGTCCCGTGTCTCCGAACCTTAACTGGGAAACTGGAAGGTGAGCTTTCTCTGTGAGTAGCCCGCTATCTTGAAGCCAAGCCTTTTGATTTGCGTCGCAGTTGCATTGCCAGCTTCCGTCTGCACAGGCTTTCATCACGCCACACGCACAGTAATCTTTCATATTAACAGCGCCACCCCAATAATTCATTTTTACGCCATCACGTGACACCCACCAGCTCTTCCCACCACGAAAAAGCTTGGAATCGAAACATTCATAGCTGATAAACTGCTCACAATATAAAGACGCATTTGTTAAAGCTGTCAGCTGGGAAAGACTGGCTCCCATGTATGTCACGTCGCGTTTGTAGCATCCCTTCTTGTCACAACCATCTACATGGGTTCTGTTTTCTGTGTCGTGGCTGACAACTGTCACGCCAATGCCTCCTTTGTCTGTCATGTTACAGTACACATCAAACGGGGCCGCACCACCGGCCCCATCAGAATCGATGACGTAATGACCACTGACGTCAGTTACATTTGATTTCACACTACTGCATGTCTCAGGATACCTTATATGGACAGTAACTATTGCGGATGTCCAGTTTTCCGAGCTACTCGAGTTCTGCACGACACAAGTATAATTTCCACCGTGGCTTATTTTAGCAGATGCTATTCTTAAGACTCTGGGTTCATCGACTACCACTCCATCAGGGAGAGCTGAAGTTTTGTTATACATCCAAAGGACGCCTGTGTGCGGATTTGCTAGGACAGGGCAAAGAAGTGTCTTGTTTTGGCCAGTGTAGACGAGCAAAGACGACGACACGTCAGTTGAAAGTTTCACGACATTTAGCTTCGCAGCTGATGAATTAGACCCCACCGCGTTTGTACCTGTACACACGTACAACCCACTGTCATGTACACTCACGTTCAGAATCTTGAGCTCTGCATCACGTATGATGGCCCTTGATTGGGGCAGGTTTCCTTCAGACTTGTTCCACGTGATCACAGGGTGTGGCTGACCTGTTGCAGAGCAGGTGAATATCACGTTACCTGCTTCCTCGACAGTGGTGCTTTGGGAATTCACACTAACTGAGGGGGCAACTGAGGAGTGAAAAACAAATGAGCAGGGTGTGGATACGCTGTGAGTAATCTCTTTCTTTCCTTGCGAGTTTACTCTTGAGGTGTTAAATGGCAAAGAAATTTACTTGTGCAAGAAAATGAATCCACTATAAAATCAATCAGTGGTAAAACTTACCACCGTTTTCGTTGATACGCGACTTTAGAAAACAAAACACCCGCGGAAACGTTTCCAAAATTTTCGTCAGTCTTGCGTGTTATCGACAGATCTGATCGAAACCCACCAATCACAGCCACTAGTGTGCATGACCTTCAGACCTTCTTTACGTCATGCTAACGGGCTTTGATTGGTGGATTTCGATCCGATCTATCGATAACATGTATGATTGATGGAAATTTTGGAAACGTTTCCGCGGGTGTTCTGTTTTCGAAAGTCGCGTATCAACGGAAACGGTGGTAATCTTATGTTTTTTTTACAATAAAGTTACACTCTTTGGTCTCGCCTTGGTCTCGCCATCGTTTGGTTTTGTCATGGGTATTGTGGCTGGGTAACATCTCGCCACTATTCAAACCATGGCTCTATTAAACTCGCCTGACATGCCGCCGGTACGATTAGCTATAGAGTAACCTTAAGGGTGGCTAAAATCGAGTTCATGTTAAACAAACTATTCGATCAAAAATAAGTAAAGCTAACATACTTGATCGTATCTACAACAAAATTCTAGATCATAATTGGTTCCCGGTGTGTCGTTCAGTTGTCCCTTTTTTTGGTTCGCGATCACGTGATTCGAACGTTAATTACATGCATTTTAATGGCATCCTTCTTAATCTTCCCTATAGTTTTTAAAACTTATGGAAAACACTACTCACGTCTTCGCTCAAAAAAGTTCTTCAAAGACGTTTTTCAATTTCGAAACACAAATTGGACGAGCTCGAAATTACTCGCACCATTACTTCCTGAATTGCAGTCCGCTCGGTCCAATTACTATCAGTTATTGTAAAAGGGTGCATGAATAATGAGAACAAATGGTTGCGCAATAACAAAGTTGACTTGTATGTAAACAGTAGGAAAGGCAACGAAAACTTTCAACAAGACCACTTGCATGTTGATGAATTAAAAAAAAATAAAAATAAAACAAGAATTACACAAATCTTGTACAAAGACATACCGCAAAACAATAACCGCAATATTTTCAGGCACTAACTCTTATAATTCCAATGTAACAGAGTATATGACTTTATGCCACTTTGAAGCGTTATATTAAAGTACCTGTGGATCCTTTTGTGTTGCTTATACATCGATATCCTTTATCGGTGAATCCATTTTGACATAGTTGGTTTGGAGAGCAGGGATGTTTTGAACAGGCGTTCTAAAGTAAAAGTGAAATGAGGGTAAAAAATGTTAAATAGCAATAACCCTACTTCGATTGGCTAATGTTCGCTATGTTAATCGACAGAAGCGTTACAAAGACATCAAGTCATTTTTGCTAAAGGGCTTGAAATTTGCCCCCGTCCGGCCTGTTATTACACGTACCATGATTTTACTTTGACATGCATGGAAAAAACGTTAAAGAAGGTTGGACAAGAGAAAATGATGGGTCATTTTCTCTTGGGTTGGAACAATACGTTAAAACACCAAACGTACCTTAGAAGGTCTGTAAGTAACGCCTTCTTGACGCACGAGTGCCTCAGGATGTGAATCGTGATCAGAATTACTCAATTCACATCTGTAAGCTCCATTTTCATCCCAAGAAGCAAGATTGTAAGACACGCAGTTATGTTCCATATAGCATTTTACTTCACACATTCTCTCTGTCTGTAGCTTTAAGGTTTTAAGCACGTGACCATGAAGAGAATATCCTTCCAGAGCAGGCTGGAATCTCAACGCACGGCAGTCATCTGTCAAGAATTAAAATTCATGAAATCTGATTCGTCTTTAGAACACCAGTACAGTGAAGCCCCGTTAATCAGTTAATCAACAGGCCAGAAAATTTGGCCCAGCTTATGCTCGCGCCAAAATGATCTGAAGTGGCTGCATGAATGGGTTGGCCGCAAGGCGGTGTCCCACTGCATTTCCATCCTCAAATTAATGCTACCTTACCTACAGGTGATAATAAGAAGTGGTCAAGCCGAGAACACCAGAGGGCTAATCTACACACCGATACTTTACTGGGGAGGGATCTACAAAGAACTCAGGGCGTCGAGTACTCTTTAATCACTCAAGCCCGTCAAAGGATACAGACAATCCAGACGATCCAAGGAACTAATCAAAACTTCTGGTACAAAATAGACCGTTATCGATGGCATTAATTAAAATTTCGCTCGGAAGCGAGCCCCGAGAGGCGCGTGATCAGCGCGCGCGCATTAGAAAATGTTGGCTTTTTCTTTACGGCTGGATCTCGCCAAAGAGATAAATCGTCATTTTCTCAGTCGAAAACGACTGCGGTGACCTAACATTTTTTTTCTGTTGTTTTGAATTGAGCAATAAATTTCTCTATGTAGAATAAATATGGGCCAATTCTCAGTGTCGAGCAAAAAAACAATCGTCGGAAACGTGAATTTAGCAAGCAATAGTGACTATAATCATGGTGCTATTATAAGGATTTAAGGTGCTGTTGCTTCTAAACGAACATGGGGACCCCTCATTTTTATTTCCAAATTAAAGTTCCTATATAATATAAACAATTGAGAAAAGTCTCCGTGTAGGTTCTATTTCAGTGGAATGACCTTAATATATGGAACCTTAATATAAGGAAAGTAGCTTTTTTCGTTGTCCCGCTTCACGCTATGTGAACTTAGCTCTTATTAACTGAGCAGGAGGTCTGTATGGGAGAATCTTGACCGAGGTCGTAAGCACAGACCGAACGCAGTGAGGTCTGTACACACGACCTCGGTCAAGATTCTCCCATACAGACCAACTTAGCTCGGTTAATAAGATGTTTATTACATGGAAAAAAGAACAATTTAATTCGTTTAATGTAACTGGTTTGTACTAAGTGATAGTTTGCTTGCAAACGGTGATGAGCGGCCGAATTCAATTCTTCAAAAGTTTGCTCGTCCTCTACTTTATTTTCTCATTAGCTTTTTGGTGCTTACAGAAATAAATATTCTTAGATGAAAACAGTCAATGATTTTGCATTTTAGTTCGCAACTTTTTCGCTTCAAAACATAACTGGTCTAGCTGCCGGTCTAGATGGAAAATATAGACCGCGGTCAATATCCCTTCCAGCCAATCAAATTCGTGAATTTGGTAGTTCCCAGTCCTTGTGAAACAGAGCCATATAATAATCAATATTATCAAGAGATTATTCTCTTGATATTATGTTATATTTAGCAAATAAAGAAACCTAAGCCGTGTATTACACTGTAATAAAACACAACGGGCACTTGAGAACACGAGGGAAAAATGTAAAAAACACAGTGTAATACAAGGTTCCGCAGGCTTCCTCATTTGCTCTATGATATAGATTTTGTGCGCGTAAAACAATAAAACACGCTTTTTCTATGTTTTATTTAAGCAATAGACCACAAGTGTCTATGGTTTATAGGGTGATAAACCATGCGGGAAGTTGGTAGGACACAAGAAGAATTTGTAAATGACGAGTGGAGTTGAGTTCATTGAAATGGCTGAAGACGAGAAAACAAAAAAGAGGATCCAAAGATGTTCGCAACGGGAGAAATTAAATGCCCAGTTTATTTATTGAAAACGTTAATCCAGGTTTAAATCCTGGCGAAGAGGCGTTATTTCAGAGGCCCAAAAGAAAGTTCTGTTTGAAGCGATGAAATCTGGTTTGACAGAGCACCGCTCGGCGTAAACAGTTTAGGAAATATGATGAAAGAAATATATTTTGCTGCAAAATTAAGCCAAACATCTACAAATCATTGCATTAGAGCGACGTCTGTGACATTGCTCAAGTTGATAGAGCGGGAATACCTGTACTACACAAAATTATGCAAGTATCGGGCCATAGAAATGAGGGGAGTGTGAAAGTTTATTGGAAATGGCAAACGCTACAATTAACAACAGAAACAGTGATTTGAAATTTTAGCGACCCCAGTTGCATCCATCAACATTATCATCATTTCATCATTTTATTTCTTACTGAAAATCTACATTTTACAGTTGGACTGGCCCGCGGATAACTTTGCTAGTCTAGGCGAGCCAGTTGATTATTAGCTAGTTGATTACAAAATCCCCGCAACAAGTAGAGAACAGAAATAGTGTTTCCTGCCAAGACAACATGTTCACTGACACCAGTTCGCCAAAATTTGTCGACTTTGGGGAAGCCAGGTTTAAAAATTGTAATTTCGCTTTCACTTATAACACGACAAAGGAAAGTGATGATTGATTATTGACATTGGCTTGTTTATGCTCACTGAGAATTCTGTTTTAAGGACGTTCGCGCCCAATGCTACTGCGCATTTCTAGTGCGCACGCTATTCATTGGTCACGCGCGTGCCACGTCATTTTCAAGCGCGCGCACGGAGTCGAAAACTCAACAAAATATAGAGCCGATGACCTTTGCGTTAACTTTGTGTGCGAATATTTTTGTTGGGTGCTCGGTGACCCCCACTTTTTTTTCGGCAGATCACTTCCTTTTCTGATTCTTTCCATTATACTAAAAAACAAAAGAAATCTGTAGGTGGGAAGTTTTCATTATTTCTCATATACTATTCAAATAGGGTCGAATTGGTACGTGGATACAGGTGTGCGTAACTTAGAAGTTGTAATTTTTAAGGCTAATTCTAGCTGATTTAATGAAATATGTAGCAAAGATCTATCAAATAGGCCTATATATGCTGTTTTAAACACACATAACTTAGATAAGATTCTTCAACTTAAATATATGCCGATAGTAATGAATCCGGTCAGAATTGCCTCGAATCACGGGAAATCCTAGAAATGCTATGGTCTGAGCTGCGCCTTATCTTCAAAACGAGTTCGGTGACCCCCGATTTTTTTTACGTTTTTATTCTAATCTTATCACTTTCTACCTGCAGTCAAAGTTTTAAAAAAATCTGTGCGTGGGAAGTTTTTGGGCGCGAACGTCCTTAAGTGTGCTTTCTGCTTTTTTTTTAGGGGGTAGGCTATTTTGCGAGCCTGCGAGCCCGAGCCTCGAGCCGCGAGTCGCGAGCCTCTTTTTGCGAGCCCCGAAAGATTCCCGCCAAAAAATCCAAAAATGGGCATAATGTCTTAATGTGGTATTTGTATATGCGGGCTCGACCACCGGAGGAACATATCCGATGAAACCGGGCTAACCTCGAGTAATCGGACTGTTATCAGGTTTTACTCCTTTTTCGAATTCCTAACATGAGTGAGGAGAAGTACGGCAATGATGAACCGGCTTGTCAAAAATGCTACAGTGAGCAAAGTTTGGTCGACCGAAATAACTGGACCAACTCCAGACAGTATCCCGAATATGCTGGTCGGAAGAAACCGACCGAAATTTCAGGAATCTTTGCATTGGCATAATGGCAAACATCGGCGGTCTTTATGTGTCGATGCACTGTAGCATGGCCAGTGAGGTCATGGAGAGTTTCCTATCCTTTTTTTTTGGTTCTATGAATTAAGCATGCTTTTGAATTATCAGATTTTGGTACTGTAGCTGCAAGCGGGGTAAATGGAGTGTCGTGACAGCATGTCATTTCATAAGTTGACAGCTTGGATCACGAGATTCCGGCGTAAACATTGTAATCGGAGACACTAGTGATACTGGAATGGTTTTATCGAGAGAACACAGAAAATACAGCTGAAAATAGCACGCGTTGTAACACTGGAGGAGAAATTAAACAAGATCTTATCCAGTACAAGTGAGTTGTGAGTGTGCTTTTGCTAATCTTCACCAGGGTGCATTCCGCATAGACCCCACGCCGAAGATACGCCGAGGGCTTTGAACATGTACGCCGAGTAGGCCAGAATCTTACGCCGTTGGTAGCATACCGTACGCCGTACGCCAATAATTGCCCCCGGCCCCAGATCTTTTGTCGCCGCGCCGCTGCGAAAGAGAGGCGTGTAGGGTCTGCCGGATTATGCCGGCATAATTTTGAGCATAATACTATATCTGGAGCATCAGGCATAATGCTGGCATAATACTAATATTTTTGGAGCATGATGCCTCTGTTTCTGAAAAGTGTGAGAGGGTTATGCAAATTTTACCTTTAACTCGCTCTAAAATGTACAAAGTTGATGGAAGTGGGAATATTTTTGGAACTTGATACCTTAGGAACATACCCAGTGCATTTTTCCAGGCTTCCGTGCTTGTATATAGTTCATGGATTTGCCTTATTGGCACTTGCTCATGAAATGTTTAACTGAATAATTAATGTATAGCCTTTCTTTCAAAATTGAAAGACTGGGAATATTTATTAATAGGAACGAGCCTATCGGGGGTGGGGTGGAAGTGTCATTTTAGTCCGGCATAATTTGAGCATAATACCTCCAGCCGAGCATAATTTTGAGCATAATACCCTGGTTTCCAGGGGGACGCCCGAAAGCATAATACTCTATTTTCGAGCATAATCCGGCAGACCCTAGAGGCGTGTAACAGAAATCCTGGAGACTAGTTTGTTTAAAGCGATGCCCATGCTCACTATCAGAGGCATAAGCGTTTACTTTTCATCTGTCTGTGTTCAGTGGTCGTCCTTTATTTTATGTAGCTATCGCTAGAAATCAAGGACATCGGAGCTGCCTAGCTGCCTAATATTGATAAATCATACATTGAGGGATCGCCAAAGTTGGCAATAACCGCTGATCTGTAAGTTATACTTTGGGCTTATGTTTATCAGGTTTATCGATCGATGATGATGAAAGAATTGGTAGAATAGTTTTACAAAATCATCTTGCACATTAGGCATTTCTTCGTTCACATTCAGGTT
>JAHPZR010010100.1:20000-22500 GCA_019787425.1 Platygyra sinensis
ATGAAGTTTTTTGCCAATTTTTAATGCTTGTATTATATATAAGCAGCATTTAAGTGCACTTTAACGATAGTATCTACTGAGTATATATACGGCTATGGTTGAAATGATCTCAATTAATTTGGTAAGATGGAATAAAATACAGGAGTAGAGATTTCCTTCCAGTTTAAAGAACGTGTTACGCTCAGATCAACCTGATATACTAGTACTTCTAGCCCTTCAATAGCTTTTTAGTTCATTACTATTATGGTCAAAGCGCTTTCTTTAAAGTTCAGGTTATCAAATTATGAGTTGCACCTGTCATCGTCTTTAGTAAGAAACTATCGTTGAAGAATTAACTAAGACTGTTGAAAGAGATACTCGCGACACGAAAGAAGCATGTGTCCATGACGCCACAGTTCATGCTTTCTCTATCTTTCAACAGTACTTCACCACAATTTCCCTAAAGTCAGACATTAGATTTCAATTCAGTAAAACGATCGAGTTTTATGACAGTCTGATGATTTCTTGAGTTCCAGTTAGCTTGGCTTCTTTGAAATTGAAAATCATTTTCTTATTTAAGAATAGCCCTTCATTTCGACCAGATATTTCTGGCCGGTTTGTTGACGCATTATCGGTGTTCCACTGCACTGACGTTGTAATGAAATTTCGTTTTTGGCGACAGATGACTGCCGGATTTTGAGATTCCAGCCTGCTCTGGAAGGATATTCTCTTCAGGGTCACGTGTTGAAAATCTTAAAGCTGCAGACAGAAAGCATGTGTGAAGTAAAATGCTTTAAAGAACATAACTGCATGTCTTACAATCTTGGTTCTTGGGATGAAGATGGAGCTTACAGATGCGAATTGAGTGATTCTGATCATGTTACACACCCTGAGGCACTCGTGCGTCAAAACGGCGTTACTTACAGACCTACTGAGGTACGTTTGGTGTTGTAAGGAATTGTTTCAATCTTCTTTAAAGTTTTTCGCTTGTCAAAGTAAAATCATAGATATATAATATGAGAACCGCCTAGCACCCGTGAAATAGGAACTTATCATTTTTATTAAATATGTTCCGGTGCCGGAAGTAGGCAATACTGCCGATACACCAAATCCCCCTTGGGTATTACCCCTTTAAAGGAAATTTGGGTGTCCCCACGGGCCAAAGAA
The DNA here is from genome assembly GCA_019787425.1 of Platygyra sinensis. NCBI lineage: Eukaryota > Metazoa > Cnidaria > Anthozoa > Scleractinia > Merulinidae > Platygyra > Platygyra sinensis. The sequence continues at coordinate 21,147 of JAHPZR010010100.1, forward strand.
AATTTGACCTCGGTGGGGTTTGAACCCACGTCCTCCGGATTAGATGCTCTACCGACAGAGCGACGAGGCCAGTACGGGAGCAGGTCGGGTAGTTTAGGTAGTGAGTCGCGGTAAATGTTCAAATGATATAGATATATAGTATGGAAACCGCGTAGCACCCGCGAAATAGGAATATTTTTTTAAATATGTTTGGGTGCCGGAAGTAATGCCGATACACCAAATCCCCCTGGGTTGTTACCCCTTTAAGTAAAATCATACGTACGAGGGAGCAAGTGGCTGTTGAAGGGGAGAGTGTAAATTTCAACTCCCCTCACCCAAATAAAGAAAAGTCGACTTGATATCCTTATAACGCCTTTCTCGAGTATCATAGCGTACATTAGCCATTCTAGAACGATTAAAGTTTCTTAACACTAGTTAACATTTCTGTACTCTCATTTTGCTTCACGTTAGAACGCCTGTTCAAAATATCCCTGTTCTCCAAATCAGCAATGCCAAAATGGATTCACCGATAAAGGATATCGATGTACAAGCAGCACCAAAGAACCCACAGGTACCTTAGAATACCGTTTTATGGTGGCATAAGGTTAAATAATCTGCATTGTTATAATTAACAATTATTCCATGAGCGCGCGTTGGATATGAGATGATAGATAGCCAACGAGGTGCGTAGTGCCGAGTTGTCTATAATCATCTCATATCCAACAAGCGCGAGTGGAATAATTGTTTTATTAAAAACGCCCCCCAAATATTGAAAACTAGACTACAAGTAAAACAAAAAGACCCAAAAAATCACGCATACGCTTGCCATTTTTGTAGAGCATGGTATAATGGCTCATATACCATGATGGCTTAGCCAATGAAAACTCTCGAATTGTATTATCCAATGATCCAGTTTTTAATAATCGAAATTATGTCAGTCAGTCCTTGAAAATATTTTCATTTAGTATATACCACACAAGCGAATAATACTTTTCGCGCGCGCTGATTGGCTAGCTAGGAGGTGATTAGCCGAGTACTATTCACCTACACTTTAGTGAATAATTGTTAATTACGTTTTGACGTAATGTCATTATCTTTCATGTCATTATTTGCCATTGCACAAGATTTGTTTAAATCTAATTATTTTCTTAAACTTATCAAAAGGTGGCCTTGTTGAAACCTTTTTTTTCACATACGAAGTCAACTTTGATATATACTCTCGGTATAAAGGTGGCTTTCGGAATAAAGATGGCCGGGTTCGATTGTACTTCTCTAGCCAACCTGCTAGCTAATAGCCTTAAATAATTAACTATTTATCCTTCATCAGTGTCTTCTTCGGTACAAAGTAAATCCTGTGTGTGCAAGCTCATGACTG
>JAHPZR010010102.1:5000-52500 GCA_019787425.1 Platygyra sinensis
AGAAACCTCCCCTTCAGCATCTCTCTGGTTTAATTTGTCAACACAATATACCAGGGCTGTTTGCCCTCGATCTGTTCTGTTGTATGCTGACGAGAATGTGGACCCATTCACCAAACATCTGGCAAAGATGTCTATCCTTGGTTCAACAAATACCAGGCTCTCCTCATGTATGTCCTCCAAGTAACTTTTGAGGTCACCGTGAAACTGGATTTTTCGGTCTTTGTTTCAGCCGTCTTGGTGGTAACATTGCGATGGGCCAATATTCTAGCCCCTCTAGATCTTCTCTTTCCACCTTCATCTGCAACACTAGACTTCTATCTTCAGACATGGTGTCAGTAGGTGGTTTTTCTTTGTGAAAACTGTCTTTCCCCTTGAAGAAACGTTCGGCTTGAATTCTTTGAAATACTGCCCATTCTTCATTGTGGTCTTCCTTGCAATCATTGTGGTAAGAATTTGTAAAGGGCTGTAAGGGTTGAGGAATGTCATCTTCACTAATTGTACTCAATGATGGTAGTCTTGCTGTGTCAATTAAATGGTGCATGACAAAGTTTCGAAAAATCTCTTCTTCTACAGTTTTTCCACTTGTGTTGACCTCACCTAGCATGCCAATGTGTCGCTCATAAGGGAAGCACCACCAGCTTGTTGGGTGTCCCCAGTTTCGGATAACTTCAGGTATGTGCAGTGCCATGTGGTAATTAACACTTACTTCAAATTTACCAAAGTATTTAGCATACAGGGCATGATGCTTGTGAAGAAGGGTTGAGATTTCATCCACTTCTTGCTTGGTGATAGGGTCTTTAAGCATAATTTCAATTACTTCTGCGAGGCATTTCACAATGTCGTACAGTTGATAAGGTACAATGTTCCACAGACACACCCTTGCATAAGTGACAATGAAATTCTTCCATTGCTGAGCTTTCAATCCACGTGCTGACATCTTTTCCAGCATTGTTTTTGGCAATCGCCCAAGGTCATATGGGACTCTGAGAACACTCAATCTTCTAGCTAATGTTTCCCTTTCTTTGTCTGTCATTAAGTTGTTGTTGTTAGATATAAGCACATCTCCAATGTCTGACACAAGGCCCATCAAAAGGTTGTGCATTGGATCAATCAAAAAGTTTTGAACCATGTCAAAATATGGCAGACGACTTAGTTCGCTATACTTGACACCTTGTTTTTGTGAAATTGATTGAGCACTTGCCTTGCTCGATGCTTTCTTGTAGGCATCCATTGCTTTCCTCACCTCTTCGTCTGTTCGCAGTGGACAACTCTGATTGGTATAAAAGCTCATCTTGCCACTTGCTCCTCTAGTCCCCTTTTCTCGAACTGCCTGAAACCGACACTTATCACAGGGTAGATCTGCTTTGTGACTCTTGTATTGTGATAACTTTCTTGATGCAGGCATATCGGCCAAAACTGGAAGAAGAAGGGAGCGACTGAAAATTACGTTACCTCCACATGACTGAATTTGGATCCCAGTATATAGTGTCAATAGGTCATCGACAATTGGTGATAGGTAGCTGTTGACGTGACCCTCAGGCTCAGATGGACCAGGTATCAACCCAGTAAGCATCGTCCACTTTGCTTTGAAGCGCTGATTCTTTGGGATATTCAGAACACTTATGTACAGGGCTCCACATGAGTACACTGCCCGCTGAAAGGGATTAAAGAAGTCCAGGTACAATAATAGTGCCAAATTTGTTTTGCACTTCAGTAGAGGCTTTCTTGTATCTCCAGGGTCCACCATAAACTGTTGAAGAATGTTTCCATCCCATATGTCTCTGTAGTCTTTTGATGAAGGTTCAGGCCGGTTTTTAATGAGACTTAGGAATTGCTCTTGTTTGAAATACGTTTTGATCCATTCAGAAGGAGGAAGAAAAGGAAATGTTTTGAAAGGAACCATTTTTGTCCTTCCAAAAGACAACTTCTTTTCGAAAGACAGTTCTGTGCTACATTTCTTCCCCCAGATTTTTTTCTTGCACAGAGCAGGTTTCTGTTGTCCGCTTCTATCAACACTGATTTCATTTAAATTATAGAGTGCTGAACACTTAGGGTTAGGGCAGACTGCATAAATAACTGTCTTATTGAGTACTTTCAAATTTGAAATAATCTCAGTGTCACCAATTGTTTTTGGAAACATCATGTGAAGTGGATGGCGAAATATGAAAAAAATAAAATAAACAACATTTAAAAGTACGGTAAAAAGGTTGTTGGAAAGATTGTAGTGCAGTTTTATTCGGAGAAGCAGTAACGAAAACCATCTGATGAAGTGCATCTTTTCTTGTTCTTCTTTGTCCATCTCTTCTATTTTTCGCGGTATCTGTTCTTCTGTATTCACCGTATTGTTGCTCCCACTGTCTTCATTGTCCTCAGAGTGATCACTCTCACTCTCTGACATTTCCAAGTCATCTGCAAATTGTCACACAAAGAGCAAATAGTTTTGCAATATGTATAATTTACCACTACTAAACATAATCCTAATGGCTGTTTTCACCGAGAGCTTAATTGTCTTTATTTTTGTATATTAAATCTATGTATTAAAACTGTATTTAGTCATGGATTGATATTTTCATATTTAGGACTGTTACAATAATTTGGTATCCTTTGCATTTCATTGTCACAAAGCTCTTCCTTTCACTGAATCTTGTGCGCATATATATTTTAGTACCTTTTAATTTGACATGGAATTTAATTCAATTGAAACTACATCATGTAAATTCTTACATTTTAGGGCACTGTTTCCCCGATGTTCATCGCCACTGTCTTCAGATGACCCCTCCAAACCTATAGAAAGTTTTAAATTGGCATTCATCATATTTTAGTGTCTTTCAATTTGTCATGGAAATTAATTCAATTGAAACTGCTACATATACATTCTTACATTTTAGGGCACTGTTTCCCTGATGTTCATCGCCACTGTCTTCAGATGTCCTCTCCACACCTATAGAAAGGTTTAAATTGGCATTCATCATAAATACAGCACTGCATCCTGTTTTAGTAACAAAATTGATGTAAAGTTACAAAACATTGCATATTAAAAGTTTGCCTCAAGAAAACAGGCCTAGAGAATGATCTGTATGTATATAAATGCAAGCAAACTATCTGTCATTTTCAGTGTTAGCATTTATTTTTATCAGATCTTGGTAGGCAAAGTGTGCACACGAGCGAAGTGGCCCATCAGGCCAGAACGACTTTGACAGTGCCTCTCACAGTGCCTCTCTCCACCCAGGTGTATACATGTAAATGAGTACTGGTGAATTTAATGCTGGGGGTAACCCTGCGATGGACTAGCATCCCTTGCAGCCTGGGGGGAAAAGAAATATTTGTAGTCACTTCATGCTACAGACACTGGGATAAGCTTCAGCCTGGTGGGCCACAGTTGGCCTGAATGCAGACTTTACCTTAATACAAATGGTACAATGATGTCTTGTTGTAGCCATCTCAGTTAAAAGCAAAGCTATGTATAATATATCGAAATTTGATAGCTACTCAGACATTAATCACTTGGAAGTAAATTCCATGCATGATCTATTTGATTTTTTTATGGGAGAATGTGTAACGTTTTCTACTTAAATTTTTTTGATATTTAAAAACAAAGGAAAAACCTAGAAGGAATACATCCTCCTTTTTAACTTTTAAATCTTAACTTTCAACAATTTTTAGATTTAAGTATTTGTTTCCTATTATTTTAGTGTCCCTTATAAGCTATTTCAGCTGAAGACATCAACACAGAAATGAAGTATTTGTATTATCTACCCTGAAACTCTTGAGCCACAGGTTGACATTAGAAATTTTAACTGCAGAAAAAAGAGGTGACATAAGCAACAGCATGTAATGGATAATTATAAGTGGTATTTCTCACCTGTGTCTGAAAGCATCCCTTGATCATTATCACCTTCATCACTATGATCATCACTCTGTTGTTCATGCTCAGCTGTGGACATAACATCTTCCATGAATTTGTGATGCATTTGATTAGGACATAATAGACCCAAGACAACCTTAATTATTCATTTTGCAAAGGAGAGTAATGTAGTCACTGTGTAGGATAACCATTACAGTCATAAGGCTTGAAAATGACCATTTAGTTCTTTTTCCCTTTCCCACTTTACAGTTTATATTTATATACCGATTGCAGTTTACCAAGTCAGACATATTGAAAAATATTGCTCTGCTGCTTGGCCTTGTGTCCAAACTCAGAATAAACAGTTTATACTCACCATTTGTTGGAATTCCTTGGTTTTCTGTGGTTTTGTATCTGTCCAGGTCTGAATTTTTGACAGCCTCCTCTAGATTAAAGAGTGCAATCATTTCAAGGATAAGAAAACATTGCATTTCTGGGAGGAAAAAAAACAGGCTCCTTAATACCCTTATTCCACAAATCCATTCCACCGTTTTTAAATTTCCCTTTGTGTTGGTCACGTGACACGTGACAGTGGGAGAACTTAAGAACTCACGCGACCGTCAACAATCACAGTTAAACTCACAATTGACTGCAAGTTGAAGGACTGAAATGACGTGTTGATGTCTACTGTGTGGCATAGATTGCAAATGTAAAATGGACATTTATTGGGAGATGAAAAATGATATTTAGAACAAATGTCAGATGGACGAAACTGCTCGATGCGTTAGCACGTCATTTCTATATCTGATATCGATTATATACATTTATATACGTGCCATTTCAATCAATAATTAAACATACCTTTAATATCCGAATTTTCGTCTGTAAATCTAGTCCGTTTATTGGGCTGACTACCAACTTCAAATTCTTCACTAGACCGAAACCCGAACAGCTTTTGGTGCCGGTAGACTGTTCGTCGCGCACGCAAACATCCCTGACAATTCGGACAAAAACACTTTCGATATTCACCGGTCATTCCTATCGTTTTAACGCCTTTTTGTCATTCTTTTAAATCGTTATTTGATGTAATTTATGTAGACCAAAAGGACAGCTGCGAGGGGAAATTAACCCGCGCTCTATGCTGGCGCAATTTGCGCGAATACGTGTATGTTTTGTCGCGATCAACATTGCGTGATCCAGTGCAATTAACACACAGGCATTTGCAACATTTCGGGCTTTTGCGTCTGCGGAAAATTCGAGTTAAGGCGCAGCGTGAAAAAGATAAATACAATTTTTCTGTCAAAGATGAATGTTGACAACCCTGGCGAGTTAATGGAAGTTTTATTGGAAAATAGGGAGGCAAGGAAGTTCTTAGGGGACTTCATTGAGAATGCGATTTCCAAAAGTCACGTAAGTATTTGTTTTTTAATTGCTCTTCCAAACAATTACCTTAGTAAGTTTGCGATAACCAATTGTGTTGTTACTCTCTCCTCAGTCTGTCATACCATCGAAAGCTGTTCCAGTGGTAAGTGACAATATTTTATTATTAATTCAAGAAGTAAATATTTACTTTGCCATCTGGATGGTGACGCGCGTACGTCATCTTCCTTTGAAGACGTATAAGACAATGGTTAACCCTCGCAAAACTACGGGATATTATGAGTAATCGGCCTCTAAGTGATATTAATTACTGTATGTTGTTAGCTGACTGGCAGGGAACGTATCAGTCACATTTATGAGAAAATTGACAAATTTATAAGGATTTGTATGGAATTTTGTGAGCCACACCCAGTCTAATCCCCTGGTGGTATATATTTTAAAATTTACTATGAGCATCCCTGTCTGCATGTTTAGTGCTATGCATGGATATAATAATTTTTTTAATCACGATCAAAACTACATCATTATTACCTTTGTAGGATGTTTTGAGAGATGCCTTTCAGTTTGAATTTAAACATAGAATCAATCCTGGACAAGGTACGATGTACAGAGTAAATCAATGAATGAAATAAGCTGTAGCAAGTTCATATATTTGCCAGCTTAATTATAATTATGTAAATCAAGTCATAATGTCATTTCAGATTATGTCCTTAAAGATTATTAGGTAGAAAGATACTACTAACAGAAATCAGTATTTATTCTACCACACTTAAAGCTGGATTGGTGGTTGCTCGTTAAGGAGACTTTCCTAATGTATTGGTGTACCAGTATATTCATGGAGAACTACTGGACACAGTTCACGTGCCTATAGTCTGTAACATACATGTATAAATCACTTATCTGATTTCATCTACAGTTCTGGGAAAAAATCGAGCTAAATTAAAAATTATTGAATTCTGGTTGTACATGCCTTGTCGTGCATACTTGTCCACTACTCTAACAAATTTATGCATAGCATTGCATTGTATTCTATTGTATTGTGACGTTCTCAATTGTGTTGTATTGTTAGACTATTGTAACTGTGGATATAATACAGTACAATGCTATGCATAAATTTGTCGGAGTATTGGACAACCCTCTTGTCGTGTGTAGATTATTGTATGGCACACCACTCTAGATCTGCTGTGAGTTCCCTTTACTCAGTCTTTAATTCTGAGCCACATTACTTATGGTTCCACTAACATTTTTAGGCATAGTCACAAGTAAGCTAAAATTAATTCTTTGTTTTAACTTATTTTTATCAGTACCTTGGGGTGAAGTACAGAAGAGTCTTGTAAACGAAGTTGTTGAATTCATAAAGGAAGAGTTGAGTTATGATGAAAATGGAAAACCCAAAAAACCCCCATGCAGTTCCGTGATAACAAAGCGAGTCAAGAGATACTATCGGAGCCAGCGACACCAGTCCATTATCAAAAGTGACCAGGCAAAAAGGAGACGGCAGCGACTGATGAATAGACGGAATCGTCTAACAATGGTACCCCATTTTTCATCTTGACGTACATAGATAGAATTGTCTTGTGCCATGCAATAAATATTTTTACAATGACTGCAGAAATTCTCGCATGCTCATTGGATAATTTTTTTTGTCAATAAGCGGACACACACATGAATTTATAATTTATGCGATGCATCAGCGAGCAATAGCGGGCAATTTGAACAGTTTTTATCGTAAAAACAAATTGATGTCAGTTTTTAACGCGTCTGTCCTGTTATTGACAATGAATTTCGTCATGACATTGTCAAAGTAGTCTGTGCATCCACTCGGCTATCGCCTCGTGGATCCACAGCTACTTTGACAATGTTATGACGAAATTCATGATTAATAACAGGACAGACGCAAGAAAAACTGACGTCAATTTGTTAAATCTGATACGTTTTGTTGTGTAGTATCGCTGAGTATTTTTACGAGTAATGTGCCGTATTTTGACTAGCCTGTAGGGGGAGTCAAAATGCAAACGACTATTAAAAATTCTCAGCGATACTACACAACAAAACGTCTAATAAGAGATTTATTATCCAACACGCCAAATTTGTATGTCCGTGTGGGTGAATTTCGCGGATATTTATTTACGGGGAATTGTGACGGAAGTATGTGAAGCGGAACGGAATTGTCCCGGGAAATCTAGCTCACTGATTGGTCAACAGTAAACAAACCAGTCTAATCGGTCCTCTGGAGTATAAATACTACGTGATATTTGTACTCGTTTTGGGCGTTATTTGTACTCTACGAGGTGCAGTTGGGGAATAAAATAGGTCAATATCACATTTTGTTTCAGGAGAAAAGAGACCAAGCGGTAAAAGACGCCCTCAAGACATCAGATCTGTCAGAAGAGGAAGTTCACGATATTCGTGCAAACATCCCACCCGTTGAATTGAGGGACATAGCCAAACCTGCCGATTCTGATGACGAGGAGGCTAAGCAAGACTTTTTATTGAAACGCAAAATTTACTTGGAGGAAGGGCGGCGCATTGCCAGGCGCAACCAGACGCAAGGAAGAAGATTACTGGACTTTGTAACCAGTATGGCACCAACATCCCGGGACGTGAGTGTGAAGCACCTCATGGAGATCGCGTCAGAGAATGTTCCACAGAGGAACAAGTCAAGTAATGTCAGTCTGACTCCTCTGCAAAGCTCCACAGCTACAAATGCTGAGGAGGCTTTGAGGTTAAACGAGAGGAGGAGCAGGCTGACATTACAAAAAAAGGCAAGGCCATGCCAATCAGCAGTGCAGGGGAAAGAACGGACAACTGAAAGTGAGTCATTTAGAGTTACTGCAGGGGCCATACGTACCTCAGTAACTCTAAATGATCTTCATGTACCTGACCCACCGGAGTTAAATGAGGAGGACTCCATGTCAGTTTTGAGTGATCTTTATTTTAATTTATAACATAGTACATGCTAGTGCGTCATTGTCGGTGAAATTTCTTGCCGGCAAAAGCTTTTCGCAACTTTTTTCAAGTTAAACTTAACTTTAGCTGTTACTAATGGCTAGTATTACCCAGCATTTGAGTTAGGGTTTCTCGATGACTTTGAAGATCTAGAAAATGTGTCTGAAATGGTTGCAGAAACATCAGAAGCGTGGAAAGATCAACAAAGCCAAAGTGCTACTGGTGAAAATAACTTGCATGTGCACGCGCATGTGTACTGAAAAGTGCTGCCACTGAAAACAGCATGTGCACGTACACGTGCAGAATTTGCAATTTGATCAGTGCAGAAAAAGAGACTTCTCAGCATAAAAAATGTCTTGCTATGTTATAAAAGCAATGGACAATGTCTAGCATGCGTCCATCCAATTTGGGATGCACGCGGGTAGTTAGGAGAGCACTTGGGTAGCTAGAGATGCTCTCGGCTGAACCTCTCTTACGCTACCTTCGTGCTCTCCCTACTATCCGCGTGCATCCCGAATTGGATGGACGCATGCTAGATATTGTACAATCTTTAAAATTAAAATAACGGTCACTCCTCTTTATTGAACTCCGTCTAATTATCAGATGTGTTGTTACATAAATTATCCCTGACCTCATCACCATCATTGTCATCATCATTTGCTTAGAACTTCACTTTTGTGTTCCTCCTCCCCATTAATATTTTCCACTGACCATCCATGTAATGGGCATAAATACTGCAGTGCAATCTTGATTTAATACAGGGGAATTGGGGTTCAAAACCCCCAAAAAAACCTCAGCGGAAGTGGCAGTAGATATTTTGTACAACAACACTGAGTTAAGTTAGAATGGAAGTGAAACTTTGAAAAATTAATTAACATTAAACCCATTGTAAATTAGTAATGGTAATTGAACTGAGTGAAGTGCAATTTGGTCTGAAATCATACGCATGATTTCAAAATCGAACGAGTGTGCAGCGCGACTTCGCTTTGAAATCACAAGATTGATTTCAGACCAAATTGCATGACCCGAAGTTCAATTGCCACTTTATGAGATCCATTTTGAAACCACACAATTTAATAGCCAAATTTGCCAAACAATGGCTTTTTTGCTTTTCCTGCAATGTGGGATCATTGGTTAGTTTAAAAACCTCAAAGATCTGATTGGTTGATTTGTTTTACTGTCCCGCTGAGAGACAATGACATTGCAAGGATCACCCGCAGTGATTTCAAGTAGTGAATTTCAGGAGTCCTGTTTTTTAACAACATTAACTGCCATGATGCACAAAGTAAAATGTTTCCCATCAAACTTGAAATGTAATCCAGTATTTGCCCGAACTGCAACAATGCATTTATTACCAAAACACATTGACAAATCACTTCACGATCTATGGAATGGACTGATATTATTCTTGACTAACAATAACGATTTTGTTTGCGAAAAATTGAAAAGAATTCTTTAATAGTTTACACAAGGTGCAAATGGCCGGAAATGAAAAGTTATACCAAATGGCGGTTTTGAACTTCGCACCACATTCCAACACGCAATTACGTGTAGAGTGTTCTGTTCTATTTTCTTTCACCTCCATGTGTGTCAACTCATTTACTTCGGGGCGACACAGAGAAAGAAACTATTGAAAAACCAGAGAAGACATTTTACTTTGTGCATCAGGTCTCCTGAAATTCACTACTTGAATATCATGTCAATATTGGTATTTGATGTGATTTGAAATTAGAATTTTTGTGAAATTAGAATATTTGTCTTAAACAGTGTCAGAGTACGAGGGGCTGGGCTGCACCACCCCACCCAGGGATATATCGAGTACCCCCCCGGGTAGAAAGCAGCTTGGAGACTTTATGTTAAGTGGTCATGTAGTTCCAGGTTGCCTAATATACCAGTTACATGCCACTGATAGTGAATATTTGGACATTTAAATCAGCAGTGGCCTGTTTGACACTTTTGCAACATACCTGAGTGCCAGGCAAATTTAACTGATTACATTAACTGCTACATGAACACTTAAGCTACAGAAACAGCAGGCAAATAAATTTCAAAGTATGTGTACTTGTGAATTATGAACATTCACTTTGCCACATTGGCAGTAACTGTTGTTTCTCATAATATTGCAAGGCACACAAGGTAAAGCTAACAGCTCTCCACTAGTAGAGTCAACAAAATAGAAATTGAATTATTTCATTTTCAAAAATGTTGTTGTGATATCAAATCAATATATAACTAAATTTAAAAGTAAACAAACATGTAACAGTTTTGTTTGATGTTTTTTATTTCACTTTTAAACCATTAAAGGAGGTAGAGAATACTGAGTGACATTTTCTTTTAGTATGTTTGTCTAAAGTTTTGGATGTACTGCTTGTATGCTTTGACTTGAAGAAATTCCCATTTTAAAATTAATAGTATGCAGGTTTGATCCATGTACATATACATTATTGCCGAATAAAAGTAACATTACATTTTCAAACAAAGGTGTGTATTGTCTTGAGTATGTCAATTTGAATATATATTAGCTGAAAACAGGAAGGGATTTATTTTTTATGTCAGTTTCAAATGTTTAAATTAACGACTCCATGTGGTTTCACCTAAAAAGGGTCATAAAAATGGGCCAAATTAAAAAAAAAAGAAAGTTAAGGCATTACAGAAGGCAAAAAAGTCACTTTTCTTGTGAAATATACTTGGGTTATGATTCCCCAGACGATTTTGTGCCTGTCAATAAATCAGAACGATGATTTTTGTACAAGTATTGTTAAGGTTATGATTCCAGAGATGATGCCCACACGCTTTCAGGCATTACACTTATGATTTGATAAGTTGCACAATTGGGGTGATGATTCCACAGATGATTTGATGAAGTCTTGCAGCATCAAGGCTTCGATTCCTTATACTTGCATAATGTGCTGTTGATTTCTGGAAGCATGGGTAAACCAGGGTTATGATTCCCCAAGCACATGGAATGAACACTAGAATCATAATAGGTCATTCATTAGAATGAATTCCTGTGTTACAAGCGTCATCGTAACTTTTCTGATTATTTCTGCTGTTTTCACATATTTTCAGCTAAGCTTTTAATATGTTCTCAAAGATTAATCAACCTTAAGAGATATTATATGAGTTCGATATACGTTTCACACCAAAGTGCGAAGTCCAATTTGTCATGTTTTACTAGCTGTACAAAACACGCATCGGCGGGCGCTCTTACTCATCGACAACAGCCAATTTATTGGATTTTTACACAAACAAAACTAAGCAGCATCTACGGACATAAACCTATTGTCACTTATTGGGCCTAAACGCTGCTATATCCAACTAGTTCTTTTTTCTTCTGTGTTATGGAAAAGCTGTTAATCTTCTTCATATGTGAAATTTAGATTGGAGTAATGTGAAGTTGTCGTAAAAGGAGCAGCGTAACTCAACTTGGTCCCGGGACTTGGTCAGAGATAAAAAGCAGCGGGACATACCTAAATTAGGCACCGTCTTCACCCAGACTGGAGCAACTTACGGCGGAAATACTTAATCAAAATTCCAACAGCCATGAAGGTGTTGAGTGATGGGCCAAAAGGATCCAAAGGCATAAACGATTTCGGGAGTTTCGGACGCCATTTCCCCTGCGCGACATCCGCGAAAATCCTCGCAGCAATGTACGCGCGTGTGCCGCACGCGATGGCGCAATTTGTTCTAAAAATAGAAAAATTGTCCCATATCATGGCGCCAACCCCAATACTAGAAATGGCGCGCGCTTACGGTCTCCGTCCCTGATTATGGCTCCTGTAACAACTTAATTCAGGTTAACAACGAACATTTGTTGACGATGATCGCAGGCGATCGAAACATGTCTTGTTCAAAACTCAAAGTGGTTGTAAATTTTAAACAAAAATACTTTCATTTATGCTGATATCAAGCCCGTTAAATACGAACCGCCAGAAGACTAATCACGCAGATTCTAATGACTCGAATGCGCACAGCTTGTTTCCACTTACCGCTGATAAACAACGCCTTGTTGTTTCAAGGTGGAGGAGGCCTGGAGCTACCTGTCTTGTGTATGTCGTGGAGCTCAGGAGTAGGGCGCAGACAGATTCTCAAATATTGGGTCACCTCGCAGCTCTTACAAGGTCTCATCTGATTGGAGACCACCCTTGAGGTTTATAAACAAAAGAACAAACAACAGAAACAATGGACCCTAGCCCTAAAACAAAAGGGCTGCGACTCTATCCTCGCCAATGAAATTAAGAGCTTGTAGGAGCCGCGAGGCTACCGCAAATATTTACAGCCCTGTTCTATTTTGGACATATATGGTCCTTAAAAACTCGAGTCGGGTGGATCAGTGGATCCTACGGTGATGCAATAATACGCATAAATTAAACCCTGCAGTACTGGCCCATTATCTTCTTCCTATTTCCGTTCACTTTTAACTCTGGCACCAGTCTAAACTTCCTTGTTCTTATGCAAATTCACACAGCAGACAGGCATTATTTCAACTGTACAAAAAACGAACAAACGCACATATGTCTATACCTCGTGTATAACTGAGCACTAACAGTTTGATGTGCGTTTGTTTGAGAACATAACGCGTAGATGTACTCCACTATGACTGTTTTTAACAGATTTAATCAGCAGATAAGCCTCGAGACAACTATCAAAGGCAATAGATGGTACATGGGACACCTCATATAGCTTTCGCACACTCAAGGTACGGTCTTACTTCGATTGCTTTCTAAATTATTTTCAGAACACCTTTGTAAAGCGTGTTCAACCCGTTCAAAAATAATAAATCATGGATCAGATTAGTTCTGTGCGTACTCGCCGACTGTCCGTCTATATATTCGTTCTTTTTAGCAAAAATGTATTGTGTTTAACCCTACTTTAGTTTATTTTTTCGCAACAGAAACGAAATAGAGCTGTAAATTATAGCAATGGGGAATTTAAATTAACATTAAGAAGCTACTCTTGCTGTACTTATTTGCTAATCTGGCAACGAAAGTTAAATTGTAGGATTGTCCAGTTTACAGTAGCGGTGAACACTGATGAATTATAACATTTGGCTACAGTGAATGCAAGCGCAGAAGACAAACTCTAGCAGGGATGTTATAAAACCCTTATTACTGAACGAGATCGCCAATAACTGAAACTCACATTGATTGCATGTTCCTTTTCTGCAGCTGCTGTTGATTCCTAAATCTTGTGAATCTCTGTCCTTGCAACTTGAGAAGCTAAGCATAGTTCAAAAGAGTTTCTACTGAGCGAGATCCAATTTCTCCGGGCTCAAAAGTTGACCTCGCATTGACACGTGGTACTGATGTGCGTCATTAGATCGAAGTTTTTGGGCAACGTAGTGTTGAAGAAAACTGCCACTGAACCAGGGCCCAAGTTTAAAAAACAGCAGGAACTTAAGTAAAGATATAAAATGATCAACAACGGACGTAGGTTAATCAGCGAGTTGCATCGATTAAGAGAATTACCTTTCTAGTTCAAACAAAAGTCAATTACCACCATAAACTTTTGACGCGAACAGCGAGACAAAAGTTTGCCAGCAGATAAACCACTTTTATTTTACATTGTTTTTTTATCAGCTGTGATGATTCGTGGATTGCTCAACCCTACTTGTGTAGGCACGCCGCCGGCAGACTGTGAAATGCCAACATACTAACAGGTATTTACTTGGTGTCATCATTGTCTTGTGTTGAGATGCTGCTGCACAGTGACTACTGAACATCTGCTTATGCTGTGCTTTCTTCAACACCTGTTCATTTGTGTTCAGTTACTTCAAACTCGTCTTCGCTAACAATTCACTTGTACGGTTAGTACAATTAACTTAACTTAGTTACTTGACAGGAGCTGTTCGGTTGATTTCTGCTGTCATCGCAGCACGGTTTTTCAAAGCGAACTGAATGCAGCCGGTGATCATGGACTGTTACTAAACTTCCTTTCTGAACTTAAACATCTGTTAGCCAATGTCAGTTTTCTCTTTTTACCAAGCACGGAAAGAAAGACCTCGTGCATTTTGGCTTAAGCGAAACGCCATGTTTGATGAATGCAAAACAATAAACGGAGAGTTGGCAGGGAGTACTGAAGTCGGGTCAGCTTCACGATGTCAGTCAAAAACTTAGTCATTAAATTACCAATCTTAAAATGATTATTGGTTCTACTTTAATTTCTGTCATCCTCATGTCATCATTTGTTTTCATCTATCTTCCCAATCTACTACTTAAATTGCTGTAAGAATTCATCTCAGTCCCACAATTACAGTATGAACTAACAGTGCAATATATTTTGCTATCTGGAGCGTTCATGAACGCAGTTACGAAGATCTACTTCTTATGAATAGTCTCATTTGTTATTCACATTAAAAACTCCTCCCATATTTCATTTTTGAACAGGCAAGAAACAAACGATATCAGGAAAGCCTTTCTTTAAGTTAAGTAAACCACGAGGGAAACATTGATTATTGTCTAGTCAAGTGTCCATGCTCGAGTACATTCACTTTCCACTAAGACAACCGACAGAAGCTCTTATCTCACACGCCGACTATTATATAGTAATGAACAGGGTTCAAAGAACTGTGAATAGAAACAGTCTTCAACACTCCCATTTAACCTGTATTATGTACACTTCATATCCAGTCAACAGCTTCACTAAATAACAAAACTAAACCATAATTAGTTAGCCGGGGGATGTCACTGAATGAAAGTCTTGTAACTCTAAGGGGTGCCCAAAAAAACACACATCTTTCCCACCTAACAATTATCCTTGTGTTTCTAATCGACTGATAATCCTAAGTAGATGATGGCCGGTTTAAGTGACCCAATAACTTACTCTTTTATTCAAGTACGTACATGACTTCGTGGAAGACGTTTGGACCGGAACACAAAAACAGGCATTTTGGGACTACAAGTGCTATCTGTCAGGCTACCTACGTGGGCGAAAGTCTTTCCAAATTACACAAGGCGACAGTTTTTTCATATAACAGCTGTAAATAATAGATCTTTTTGATAATCGCCATATTTTCTATATTTCTGTTTGTGTTAACAGTAGGACTCTATCAGCTGAATTGAAACTTTTCCGTTAACAATACAGCAGGGTTAATAGCACGCGGGTGTCCTCTCTAATTGACATCACGCAACATCAGCCCCCTTGTTTGGTAACAAACAAAACATTACAATAGAAAAGGTGTCGGAAATTCTTGAAGGTGATGATAAATCAAACTGGAAGAGTTGCTGTAAGAAAATTGCTCCCTCCTTTCACAACTGATTTACCCTTCGCAGTCAACACTTCATTAATAGTAATTGAAATTTCTTAACACGGTAATAACGGTTCAATACAAAAAAGACTAACTTATCGACCTGAACAGTGCGAAAACTAGAACAAATAAAGACCAAAACCCATGCTTATGCTGGCACTAAAAACGCCTATGAACACAGTCGGCAGAAATACCATATGTCTAGGCATATCAGTGTGCCTGCTTGTAACCTCTACTTAGGGCGCGTTCGTTTGGGATCAATCCAGAATAAGAATAATTGGAATAATGTGAGTAAGCGTTTGTTTGGGAGCTATTCTCATTCCGGAATAACTGAATTTCCATTCCGGCTATTCTGCTTCCAGGAGCAGAATAGCCGGAATATATTCCGGAATATATTCCAGAATATATTCTTATTCCGGAATATCCCAAACGAACGCGCCCTTAGTTTATTCCACTGATTTTGTACCAAAATTGGTGCAGCTACTTGGTTAGGGTATTCTATACAGTTCAAATATCTATTGACGTCAGTAATGATTTTCTACACCTGTATCGAACATTACTAACCCGGCCGACCATTTCATTCAGGCTAAGATTCCACTTGCATTGCAGACGTCCTGCAAGGAAAGGAGAACTCACAATAACAAGTCTAAAGTGACAAGACACCAGTTCAAGTAAATTCCAGTAGGGTTTACTATCTGCTCGTTATATCAGCCGCTCTCTCCTAAATAGTCTTTCATATCTTCGCAGAACAATAACACAGGCTTGTCTGTCGATTGACAATATGCCTGGTGATGAATTCATGAATTCTCCTCAGCATTTCCCCCTACTCATAATCAAAGAAGAAACGAGCACGTTAAAGGGGCTCAGTCACTGCATCTTGAGTTTATTTTGAACATCGAAAAAATAACCGTTAAATTGAAGGAAACCTGAAAATGACACTTTATAAAGATAGAAAAACATCAAAGAGATAATAATAAAACATAAAGGAACAAGGAAGGTTAAGGTTGTAGAAGATTGACACGGATTGCAAACAACGAATTTGAAAAGTTTAGCTAAGCTTTTCAAACGTGACTGAGCCCCTTTAAACAAAAACCTCTCGGGTTGTCGCCATAAAGAATTGTTTGATAAGGAAATTTCGACAGGCTCTGTACTGTAGTAATGGTTTTTAAAACATTCTTGAAACAAATGTTGTAAAATTGAGAAATAACTGTGGTTGATAGTGCAACAGATTGAAGTTAATGAACATTAAGTACATTTAATGAACATTACATTAACAAAATTAGCAAGTACTCGACTCTTAACAAATTCAACGAAACAGCTAAAACAAATCATCCGTTTTTTGCTTTGTTTATATTTGCGGTGTCTTAATTGCTTGAAAATTTACAGATTTACGGTACCAGTGCTACCTCTTAATTACCACGTGGCGAGGAGGCGTCAAAGAAACTTGCAGCACCAGCAGCACTAGTGGATCATATGAAGTCTAGCTAAGATCGAGGTTTCTTCAGTAGGATTAAAAATGTGTCGACACTCACGACTTCTCCTTATCGGCTTGTAGGAGGTTGACGAGCTATTGGTGTTATCTGTACAGATATGTTTTAGTCTCACGGCGCAGAAGGACGGGTCGCCAGTGAAAGTTCATGTCTTTTGGAATGTTCGCTTTTCACAGCATGGCCGGAGAACTGTTATGAATTTTTAACTTGTTTTGGTGCCAGAATTTGCCGTTCTTTACAACATGCCAGTAATATTTCTCCTGTTAAGAAAATAAATTTATCACATGAAAGTTAAGAGACGAGGGGAGATTTTTAGCAGGAGAAAGGCAATAATTTCCCTGCTTATTATGATGCCTCTTGTTTTGTATCCTTTCCAAGCAGACTTCTGGCAGGTTTACTGTTGTTTTCCAAAGGTGTCCCATTGTTTTTTGTTATTAGATTGTTTTTGATTGTTTGCTGGCAAGGCTTTTCAGTTGAAGAGAAACTGATAGCATTTAGGCCTTACTAAAACTGCTTTAAAACTATTTTCTCTCTGGTTTCCCATACCTATTCACACGAATTACAATTCCCGTGTAATTACTCATCCCTGAAAAAAGTTGCATTGTATTTTATCTTGTCAACACTATTACGGTGAAAATGAGGCGACTAACAAACATTCCTTTATATTTAGGAGAAAACGCTAAGGTGTTTGGAACACACAAACACACATAAAAAAGTCAATCAATATGTTTTTAAGCTACTAGAAGAGTCATGGAAGCACGTACAATTGTTGGGGGTGCCCTGAATCTCTTTACTTGACATTTATTTTACTTCACACTCAGACACATACAGCTCACTGTATTAATGGCGAAATTGTCGTCGATTCTTTGTAAGGAATGACACAAACTCTAAGGCTTTAACAAAAAAAAACCGTGTGGTTAATTATAATAGTTTGGAAGTTAATAATATATCTACATATACATACATATACATACATATATATAAATGTTACAAACTTGAAAGCCCATTTTCGCACTGAACTGTTTGATTGCCTCAGCAGCGTCACAGGACTCACAACTTCTTATTGCCTCGAAGGGCCATCATGGTGTTTGGGGCCGGAGTAAATCACTTGACAGCAAGGTTACGGACACTCTATTCACGCCAGAAAATCAACCAGTATTATAAAAAGGCTGAATAAAATGATTTTCTTGCAGACGTATTTTATCTCAGCGCTGAAAGCCAATCACTATTGTCACTGGAACCCTCTGTTACGGTTTTGTAACTGCCTTTCTATAATCTTTAGCTGATCCCTCTAATTACACACAAAATTTATGAATAGTTTTTGTAACCTACATGGCTCTCAATACTTGCTTCTTCTGTTTGTTCAAAAATACAGTCCAAACATGGAATAAAGCTTTTTGAAACGTCTGAGAGGAAGAACCTGCTGCTGTACATGTATCGGCCATTGTTCTAAAAGTATATACCATGTCCGTCAAATAAAATTACACTCCAGCAGCAGCGTTTGGTGCGAGGAATATAAGCTTTGTATAGGCTGCAGCACTCCAGTGTTTCCTCGCCAGTCAACAGTGAAGTGAGTTATACGCGTTACTCGACCCTGCTCGGTCTTGTACGGAGCCCACTGGACATACCCCAAAAGAATTCCAATTGAGCTTCAGATTCAGTCCTGACAATGTCAGTTTAGTGTTTCCTCACGGAAAACGTTTTTGTCTTTGGTTAATTCCATTCCGTGAAGTCGAGAGAAAGCCGCCGGTAGCCGAGAAAAAGCATCGTCTATCGTCATACTGAGCCCAGAATAGTATCTGCATCTTGAACAACAAATTGCCTCGATTGCCTTACTACCATTGACAAAGACGAGAGTTCTTAACAGACAGAGGCAGCAAGGATACTGTCCCATAACCTTGTGACGCAAAAACACCTTTATATGTTTAAAGTCAGAAATGATAACACTATAATACGCTGCTATTCTTTCTTGGGTACGCACGATTCTGTTATTTCCCGAAACCAGCACGTACACTTGCTAATTTTTCTTTTCTAGAATCCAGGCCGAAGAAGTTAGCCATCTTTCGGTTCCTAGCATCTGGCGGCAGGCTTGGTAGTGAATTAGTCCCAAGTTCAAACATCAGCTATGCACTATGGACACTTGGACTTGTTCGGCCTCAAATCGTATCCAACAGACCAACGAGAGAGTTTAGTTCAATCAACGGTAACAAAGTCAAATTATAAATCCACAGTATCTAACTCACTCATTTACTTAGTCATTCACCAAACAAGGTATCTGTAAACACACCACGATTCCCCACTGGCAACCAAGCAGAACTGAACTGAAAGACGAAAAGCTTCACTATGATCACCCGGAAAGATGATCACAAACCAACCCCGCCGCCATGTCCTCAGTCAAGTCAGTCACATGACGGCTGTGTGCATCATGATAAACAAAGGTGCCTTGTAAGCGCATAAAAAGCACTGCACGGCTTTGTTTGACCGAGACGATTGTCTAAGATTTTGGTAAACAAATGCACTGCATCAAAAGAAATAATCGTAGACGCCGTTGAACTTGCTTTCAGAACAGGGCTTCATTTTACGCCTTGTCACAAATTGGAGTTGTTGAAATCATGTATCCACTTCCTTATCCGTAGATTCTGTTTATTTGCCTTTTGGCGGGCCTGTTACTGTACCTTCGACCCGGTGTAGCAAGATATCTGTCGGTATCTCACTACTAATCAAGTGAGGGAGTTTAGCTCAGACCACAGGCGCTACTGTTTGATTTGCTGGGTGAGAGGTTAGATATCTTAACTTGGATAAATGTTGATACACGGGTTTCTTTCACTAAAGATTGTATCACCTTGGTTTAATAAACAGAATAACAAAACTTACGTATCACTCAGTCGGTCCTGTTAGCAATAAAACGCCTACAGTCTCGTAACGATTTTCTAAAAGTATTTAAAACAAGGTTCGTTTATACTCAATCCTCGCTGAGGGGTGTGGCTCCTTGTCACTTATTTCTTTCCTACTTCATTGTTAACAATGTAATTTGGAATAATCACGATGATGGTGGAAACGACTTCAAAGCATACACAACAGCTACGTTGCATGATTGAAGCGTGAGAGAGGAAGGGTAGACGAACGATCGTGAAAGCCGGGATAGTGGGTTTTTTAATGGGATAAAAACTTCTCGAAGAAGAAAACAATTGGCACTAAATAGCGTCCATCTTTGCGTGAGAAACGAACCCATATTTATTTACATAAGATTTCCTGAATTCTGTTTTGAAATCAAGTGTCAAGACACTCTTCATTGATATTTTGATAAAGACAAAAATAAGGGACTTTTAAGAAGTGAAACATAAGGACTAGACATAATATAGCACAGCGAAAAACTAATGGTGGAAGCAACTGTCAAAGTACGGCCACGCCATTGCCGCTGGATCTCTGTGGCTCTTCCAGCCAAACTCGGCGTGTGCCATCTGTTGGGAAAGACCACTGAGCTAAGGAAAACCAAAACTTTAAAACTTTATGAAGCACTTTCAACTTAAAATCACAATTAAAAGTATATAAAATTTGTACATCTTCATGTTAAGAGCATAACCAAGCCTTTGATACGCAACAATTCCAACTGATCATAAGCATTCTTCGATCAGTTTCTCACTGAGCAGCTTCTTGTTCAGTGGTGATATCTTGGTTTGTATCACCAACTGTGACAACCAGTGTGACCGGACAATATAAGACAGAGAAGAATTTCACTGCACAGAAGTTACCGCCATCAACAGCTTTACATTGGAGTATGAACGCTATACACCCCAAACTGAATAAATAAACCAGTCTGTACTTGTGGGTTCGGAAATTCAACCTTTCCACCAGTTGCCGCGAGTTTGCATCGCCGTTCACATGCTCAATTAAATCTTTCCCGCCCTGTCCGTGTAGAGGAGCAACTACTGAGTAAAAAAATCCAGTTTAGAAACCCAATTTTTATATTCATTTGTGAGCTCCAAGAAAGGGATGTCTGTTATTGTAGTTGAACAACAACTTATGCTCTGTCGAGGCGTGAAACAGCATAAGTCAGGGAATGCAATTCTTATTGATTAGACGCTTTTTACTGGTTACAAAGAACTCCTATTCTTATCTACTCGTTTACGACGGTCGAGGAAATGTACTCAGAACGAAGTTTATGATGAAACCCCGTTGAAGAGCTAATCATTTGGAGACGCGCGAGAGAAATGACACACAGGAAGTGGGCGTGAATGAGATAACAGGCTTGGATCATGGAGATGTCGGGAGCACCAAGCAGCAGTGATTGTTATTTCAGTCAAAGTTTACAAACCGACAACAGTTTCCTGGAATGCTCTTTTTTCATTTATGGTGGCTTCATTTTTCTCAGTAAACCACGTTATGTGAATAGATAATGTTGTTATTGGGTTGTGTGACAATAAGGCCCTTGTCACAAGAGAATAATTACGCGCTTTAGTCTAGAGTGTTTTTATGTTGACGTTGTATGTTTTGTCCCGCAAAGTTACTGACATGTATTTCACTTTTTTCCTTTAAACTAAGTTCCCTTGAATAGCGAATAAAATAAATCCCAGACACTTCAGGCAGCAGTCATCAATGAGGTGACCCCGTGGTACCTGCGATAGACTACTTCTTGTTCAGTTTCACTTAAATAGAACAAAATCTTGTGCCTTTTCACCCAGGGTTTTCTTTGTGTCACTGTGTTTACATATAGAATGTAAACAAAATTGCTTATTCTGCCCTTCTCATGAAAGTTTTAATCAGGAGATCTGCAAAACACTATTTTAATTTAAGGTCATTCAGACGTCAAATTTTGGCAATCGGTTCTTAGCTGCGATCGCGTTATGTGCTGTCAAATGGAATTGGGCAGCTCGAATTAATACAGACTATTTTGCTTAGAGCGACCCCTCGAATTCAAAATTTGCAAGATAAAGAGCCAAGTCCTTAGTCTGCTGGGGTAATTTATTCGTCTTTCGGTGCGAATCAGCTGTCAAATTGATTGGCAGTTTCTCAAGGATCTCATTACTATAATCCAATGAAAGGATGGAAGACTCGGCAGGCTTGGTACAGGACAAAGGGAAAGGCGGGACTCATTCTAACATGTGTCACTTCAATGATGGCTTCTAACGGCGTCGCGAGGGAAACTTTCGTGGACCAATCACGAGAGACCACAGCTCAAATCAATCACGAGCATAGGTGCCAGTTCCAAATGGCGCCAAATTACCACCCATCACGAACCAATCCGAATATAATATCCACGTGTCGGTATTCGTTGGCCTATCTCTTGTTTAGTTGTAGTTGTAGGAAAATGGAGGCGGATAGCCCACAGCCCTCAGGAGCCTCCAAAGTCGACCTCCCGAACGATCCAGGGTAAGTTGCTGGTTTCCGCCAGCTGAATTTCGGCCAGCCGGCCTCGTGTTTCATTCGATCGAAATGATGGTGTGACTTGGGCAAATTTTTTGTGAGCATAAATTTCATCTGCCGTCCGTTCTTCTCCAACAGGAAGATGTTCGTCGGAGGCTTGAGTTGGGAAACAACCGCAGGTTAGGCATTTGTTTAGCCCAGTAAAAACGCTGTGTGTCAGTGCATTCGCTGAACATTATATTTATCCAAAATCGGCGACTGAGTTTGGTTTTTTTGCGGCGACAAATTGAGCTGAGATGAGTCACGTTTCAAACAATCGGTTGTGGTTAAGTTTCTGTAACGGTCCATTTCTTGTCTGTTTTAGAGGGACTGCAGACGTACTTTAGCAAGTATGGTGACTTGAAGGAGTGCTTAGTTATGAGGGATCCGAACACTAAACAATCCAGGTAAATGATGTTAAGGCTGCTAATGAAACACCTTTTCCTCCTTCCAGCTCAGACGGCAAGCGCTATCAGCTTTGTATTGTAAATGGCATGTCTGAAGAATATGCAATATGCAACATAATGATGGTGGCTTCTCTGTTTTTGTATCCATATTGCAGGGGGTTTGGGTTTGTAACTTTTGAAGATCCAGCCGCTGTCGAAGCAGTGTTGCAAGCAAGCCCACATGAACTCGACCACAAAAAGGTTTGTACGGAAAATTTTGCAATTATTTTTTTTGCGCGCGCCATAGAGATGGATTCGCTCAAGACCAATTTTCACGCTCCATCTGCTAACGTCTGGCGTTTACGTATTCTGATGTGTTCTGGGCATCTAGCGCTTTGAATAAACTCCTACAATCGATTATTCTACCATACCTTAGCTATCATGTTTTAGCTTTCAATTTATGATCTTTTAGCTGAAGATGAGGCGTATTTTCACTTAAAGCGATGTTCGTGTCTGGGGAAAATTTTATTCACACGACTAAGCCATTGTAATGTAAAGATGTTCTCCGAGCTTCAATGTAGCGAACTTAACCAACTGCACGCTGACACCTTGTACATCTTTAACATCCATGCAGATCGATCCCAAAGTCGCCGTGCCCAAGAGACCTCAGCCCAAGGTAAGAACTTGTTACTATTAAGTGCGTTAAATTTAGCGTGGAAGGGTGTTTAAATATCGTGTGATGTCTAGCTCGATCAAAAGATCAGGATTTCGAATTGTTTGCTTGACAACAGAGTTGCAGCGACTTTCGATTTCAGCGTGCGGACACTTTTTTGATGTAAAGAACCTTTCAAGAACTGCAGTGCTAAGTAAAGTAAGGTTTCACGCTGTTAAGTCAGCATTTTGAGCGTAATTTGCAAAGAGTTAGCCTTTTCAAGGCCGCCCCAAACGGAAATTCAACGTTCTCAAGCCAACTCCGGTCAACGGGAAGGGCAGTTTTTTTCTCGCATGACGCGGCGAATCACAGGGTTTTCGTGAGTCGAGAAGAGAATTTATTCTGTCGATTTAGTAGAATTCTAACGGCTCAAAACAACATTGTATTCGTAATTGCTGCTCCAACTTGTTTGCTTCGTCACAACGCCCACTCCAAATAAATTGAGCGAGTGAGTGTAAGAACTGGAGAAACACGCTTGCCTCCTACAGTGGTGCGACCGCTCGAGAGCGCAGTTTATATTCTCTCAAACACGCGATATTTTAGGGGTTTTCCCGAACCACCGCTTCGCCGCAGCGCTTCGTTGTGCATTACAGAATGTTTCTTTTCTTGGTTGTTTTCAGTAAAAATTGAATAATTACTGGCTCTCAAAGCCCATTCTCATAAAGACAACAAAGGATGCTACTAGTTGAGCTGTGAATTGGTTCACGCGCTGTGTTTCACCACCCTTTCTCTGTCGAATCGTTGACGACACTTCAACCGAGTCCCGCTGGTTCGATCACACACGCTCAGTGGCTTAAACATAGTAGTTTAGCATGTCAACTTCTGAGTAGACCGGTTTCACAATTTATTGTATGTTAAACAAACAGCGTTTCTCGAGTCTGTAGCCGTCTTAGAAGATTGTTATTTGGCTGGTATGTTTGTTTCGGGTCAAAACAAGTCCGGCTAAATTGTAGATCTTTGTATTGTTTCAAAGGATCTTATGAATAATTGCTTTCCAAGATAAACGCTCGAGCTGCCATGTCTTCAGCACCTAAAACGCAGGTTGGAAATGGTAATTCAAAAGAAAATATTTCTCAAACTAACACTGCCACCCGGACGCCCATAAATCGAAATCGCTGCCTTTTTTATTTTATTTACAAAAGCGGGAACATTATCTTTGAAATGCGGTTATTTTTATCTACGGACACACTACAAACCGGGTTTCATTTTAATCTTACGAGTTGAAATAATATTGCCCTCGCGTATGTTCATTAGTCATATTTTGTGACCGACGGCTAGCGGCGGAGATGTCACACAAGCACAGCGAGTCGGTCAATTCGACAAACATCCTTTGCAATACCACACATGAAGCATCCTCTATATCCCTACCCCAGAACGATAAAATAAACTACTTAAAACACAAATCAGACCACTGGTTGCTTTTATCAGGTCGTTTCAAAGTCCTTCTTCACACCTATTTGATGCGAAAGTAAATAGATTCAAATTGCTGTTTCCTGTAAAAGCTATTTAAAGCTGCTCGCTGACTATGAAAGGTACATTGTACGCAAAGACGAATTTTCGATTTAGCTCGGGCTAGAAACTTGGGTTTGGTGTGTGACAGCGCAAACTGCAGTTTAATCTCTCTAGGGAAGGCTTCCCGTGTTTTTGAAAAAAGGGAATTGTATGATGAATATTCATTAAGAGCTATGAAGGTGTTGCAATGTTTTTTTTCCACAATGGCTCATAAAATCTTGGCAGTATAACTATTGTTTTGAAGTATGCTGTATATCCAATTTTGAGCAACTGGACTGCTTTTTCACAGAGGGTTTAGAGTTTTGTTTTGAATTGTAATGAGGATTTTAAGTAAACAAATAATGCAATATTGCATATTGAGCTGTTCTGTTGAATACATCCATAATAGCCCAGTGCTTGAGAAACTTCCCAAGTAGTAGTACTTTAGTTTACAGGGCCTGCAAATATGTTCTGTGGAGAAACACAGCTCATGGAAATGTTGAACAAGAGATAAGCACGTCATCCTAAAGATCTTGTTTCGATAGGTTTACTAAAGCTAAACACTTCCTTGCAATTAACATTCAAAAAAACAGTTGGTATAACATGACACCATTTTATACATTTGACATAACTTTGCAGGATTTATTTCGCTCTTTCCTTGCATGTTTGCCTTAGATCATTTCTATGCAGACATGGAGTAGGTCACCTTTATCAATAGGCCTGCATGACATTTCATGGCGCCGTTATTCATAAACCTTTACCATCTTGCATTTCAATAACTCATGTTACATTACACATTATTGTGTGATTGACAATAGTGTGCATTTAAGACCAAACATTTTTTGCGACATTAGTGGTGTGGCATTGTCTTTGCAATTCATCCTAATTTCATTTTTAATTTCAAATTCCATTTCATGTTAGTCATATGCTATTTTAGTAACACTGCATAATACCTTTTCCCCCTACCTTATTTGATATGCTTGTAACCTGCTTAGCTGGAGCAAATTTATGAGGAAAGCAGGCAGTGTCTATGTAACCTTTAACCTTGACAAAAATAAGAAATAGGTATTATTACATAGCAACATTAAGTTTGTTATGTTCTGTTTTATACATGACTGACAAATAGCTGCATGACTATTAAGATGTGCGGAACACTTAAAAATGATGAAGTTCATTTCTCCACTCGAGTCATATCATTCAAGTGGAGATATTTTCTCATCTTGGTATTTTACTATTTGAGAGATTAAATATTGATCAGTGGTGACCAAATTTCTGCTACAAACAGTAGATAAGATTTGACCCGACTCTGACCTGCCATTCAGATAAGGCACCTACTTTGGGACAATGCAAGGGTGTAGACAGGGCCCATCCCAACATGGGTAACTCCCAAACCCCCCACCAATCTAAACTTCCCACTATTCCACTTCCTAGCAATGCAAACCCCCCACCAACCCACCAATCCACCAACCACCAATCCAGCAGTCCAACAGTCCACTGCCACACATTATAGCATTTATTTTTAGAGCAAAGCTAAAATAATTATGTTCAAAAAAATGAAGCATCTTAAAATATCTGTGCCTTTCAAAGAGTGGAACTCTACTCATGCAATGATTTCCTGTTTCGCTACTGACAATTATCGAACATCTCAGAACACAGAGAATTTACTTCGGTGGGTTCAGCAGTCCATGCAAGTGGATTGGCAGATTTTGATCTGTTTTGTCTGTTTGTTTTTTAAAGGTTATTTTGTTGTCTTTGTAATGATAATTGTCTGCAGTCAAAAATGCATTCATTTTTTAGGTTTTCAACTTCAGAGTACATGTCATTAAAGGGGTTACATCACGATATTTTGAGTTTTTTTGACCATCGACAAAATTACCTTGAAATTGAAAGAAACCTGAAAATAATGCTTCACAAAGATGGAAAAACACCAAAGACATAATAATAAACCATAAAGAAACAAAGATGGTTAAGGATGAAGAAGATTGACACGGATGACAAACACCGAAATTGAAAAATTTAGGCTAAATTTTTCAAACCGTTTGACCGTGACGTAGCTCCTTTAAAAAGCACAGTGAAATGGCTAAAATATTGTAACACACAATGCTTGCCTTGAGATTTTTTTAAGATCAAACATATTAGTGAAGCAACTGAAAGTGTAAAACATTTCACATAATTCACATTTTACATGCTATCAAATCTGAAAGTCATTTGAAGCAACAATTTCTGAGAATTTTTTGCTTGATTTGTCAACAAAATGCCTTGGTTGGGTTACCTTTATAAAATATTTGTATCCTGCTTTTAGTCTGACTGTATGGCATTTAAAATTGTTGAAAAATTACCAATTAATTGCTCATTTTGCTGTTGTTAAAATGACATCTAGTAACTCTCTGTACATAACAAAAGGATGATCATGTCTGAAATGTGCTGAAAAAGGTCTATAACCTGAAGTCTGACTGGGCTTGGGAAATTTTATGTCCAAAGTAAACAATCAAAACCCCTCGAAGTACAAATTATGGGTATTCTGATATAAATGACAACATAAGATACACCTCTGCCAAACTTAACTTATGATCATTTCTTTCAGCAACATGACACTTTGTCCTAAAAAATTTATTGTATCATTTGGTTTTGTAATTTGTACTGTTTTTGGCTTCAAAAACTATGTGAAATTGCATAGAGTTAAACTGAATTCCTGTAGAAAGTCATCTTCAAATTCTGTTCACTTTAGAGTGCCCGGGGCAGGGGGGTACTCCCATATATGGGCTACATGTATATAGGTATGTGCCACAGAATCTCGGTCCTTAAATAGGGTATCTTTTTTGACACTTTTGTTGCTGTGTTCCTGGTGTGGTCCTTAGATAGGGTAGCTAAATTGTATTATCTAATACTGGAGTATGAAACACCCGCCTAAACAAATGTTTGGGCCTTAAAAAGGGCATCAGTTGTCACTTTCTTAGTCCTCAAAATAATAGGGTTAGGGTTCAAGAACCTTCACGGCACACCCTTATCCAAAATTTGAGGGAGTACCTCCCTGGGTTAGAGTGAAACACATAAGCCTGTATATAATTATGTAACATTATGTTTTACTTAACTGCAGTGATCATTCCTAGTCTTCATGCCATATGACTTCATTCATAGTCTGTATACAGCTCTTATACAGTCAATTGCCCTTGGTTGTGCAACACCAGCTCTGGCACACGAGTCTGTATTCAAGTATAAAGTACACGCCATAATAATTATCAACATAAAATGTGTTCTTGCAGATGGTTACAAGAACAAAAAAGATTTTTGTTGGTGGTGTGTCTGCTTCCACTACTGAAGATGACTTGACTAATTATTTTAAGCAATATGGAGAGGTAAGTGTCACAGTTAAGTTACATGCCAAAGCACAGCTGTACATATTTGTGTCACTGTTGTAAATAAAATATAGAAAGTATCCATTTACCAGTGAAATAGTCAATCTTTGGAAACTGAATGGGAAGTTTTGGTCAGGTAAATGAACTCTTGGAATTTGTTGTGTTCCTAAATTGATTCCTGGAAAGTCTCTGTGATTCACGCTTACTTAAATTTGAAGGCTGCAGTCGATGTATGGATAACCACTTTATTTCTGAACTGGTTGCCAACTGCAACATAATCGGCAACAGTCAAACTGCAAAGCAAATGAAAGATTTGCATTTTAAATATAAAATTACACTTTAAAGGCTGAAATATTCGCATCAAAATCCTACTTATAATTCTGTTGGGTAATCCATACACAGCTCTTTACATTATCTTTTAATGGATGTGTCCAACTGATTGCATGGCGAGTTTTAACATAGTTACACCTATTTAATATATAAAAAGGCTAGTTCGTCACCAGATCCTTTGCGACTGCATTTTGGTGCCAAAACGGTACAGCTACACAAAAAGTTATTTACTTGAAGTATAACCTGGAAGTTTTACTGCATTAGCGCAAATCACTCTGCTTGAAGCAGCTTTTGACTTTACCCCACCCCACCCCCCATCCCTCACCACCACTGAATTTTTTTTTCATATGGCATTCACCTGGACAACAAAATCTACCAAAACTTCATGTAGCTGTATACATTTGTGTATTTATCCTATTTGTTTATGACTGTTGTGATTGGTTGAAATGTTTTCACACAAAGGAAGCTACCTTTCAAAATAGAGTTTAAATACATTTTGTTTCATATACCTGCTTTCCATCAGTTGATAAAACACAACCACTTTTTCATGGGGAAAGAATATATTGCCTCAGAACAATAAAAAAATGCTATAGTTCTTATCTGGATCATTACTTAAGTTGAGAGCACTTACTATAAAATGCCACTGTTCAGTTTACATTACTTACTTACTTACATGATGAGCTTATTCTAAATGAGGAAATTAAAACTATTTAGGGCACAATATCCTTTGGGCAATATTGAAATAATTGGGCCCGGGTCTCCCCCTCGAGCAATCATCCCCTTATTGTGCAAAAATAAAAATAATAATCGCCCACAGCTATTATTCTAGGCAAAACTGTAACTACCAGTACCCTATGTTTTGCTGGTCATGCTGATACATATCTCAAGAGCTGGCAGTAGAATTCACAATACGAACTGTCCAATTCTGGGAGCAAGTTTTACATTTAAATGTTGAAGTCTAATAAGGAGGTTAGCAAATAAGCCCTTATTATTCTGTGAGAGGTATGTTTTTATTAGAGAACAAACCATTGACAATCTCAGGCATAGATTACGTGCAAAAGGCAACTTCCTTTGTTGTCTCTGCGTGTCACATCACTTGCTGTGACACTGACAGTTTCAATACACTGTTAATTTATGCAAGAAATGTGATCACTTAATAAAATAACAGATTTGTGATAAGAGCAGATGCAGACACTCAGATTACTTAATGAAAGAGTTGGGTCAGATAGAATTGGGTCAGTTCATCTCATTCTTGAAAAAAATATTGGCATGTGCAGAGGAGCTAATTCAAAAAACATTTTTACTGGCAAAGGAGTTAATGGACAAACATGATTTCAAATGAATATCCTAGAATTCCGCAGGGCAACCCAATTGAAATATACATAATCAGGGTTTTATTTTATGTTCAGAAACAAAATTGTGCAGAAGTGTTTTTCTATTTACATTCCACCTTCAGAGCTTAGTAACTGGAAACAATGTTACACCACCTAATGGACACAAACTAAGATTTTTACTTCTCAAATGCCTATATCAATGAAAAGGCAACAAAATATTTATTTTTACCACAAAGTTTCCATATTCATCTCATTATTTACTCTTGTTATTTATTGCTCCAACCTAGGTCTCAGAAACCAAGCTTATGTTTGACAAAGTTACCCATCGACATAGAGGTAAAATGTTAGTTCAAGAATCCAATGAATCAAAATGTTATATGCACTTTTGATTGTGTGGTTCCTGAAAATATCCATACCCCACCATGGAGGGAATTGGAACTCCCATGGAAAAATCAAAAGCAGAAAAAAAAACTCTTGGGTAAAGAAAACGAAACAACTAGCCCAAAGAAGAAAGAAAAAGCTCCATTTTGTCAAGCAAAGAAAAAAAACCTTGCTGAAAGCGACAAAGGCTCTTGGTTTGTCCGTTGATTCTTTGACATCTTGTTCTTCAGCGGAACATTTTTCGCCTTGTTTTGCCTTTGCCTTTACCTTTGGCGTCTTTGCCCAATATTGCGTGGTCGTCCTGATTGAACTGCACTTAGTTGAGCGAGACAAAAAAAATGTGTTGCGATGGGACGCTTTTCCTGGGAAATCATGATCTATTGTCAGAGACACAAGGAGGTCCTGTTTTTCCATTGGTTTGCAGTTTTATTATGTGAACATTATAATCTCCGGAAGTGGCGCAAGTTGCTTACGAACCTTTACAAGGTAAAATCTCGCATTTGATTTTTCTTTGATGGGGTGTGATTGACATTTGATGACAGGTTACAGCAGAATTAAACCAATGGGAATTCCCATTGCTAGAAGAACAGGTAATTTGAATGATTTAATACGTGCATTGAGGACAGTTATAGCGGAGCTTGAGCTCGCGAAGCGCGCAGCGAAGCCCCATACTTAAGAAAAATTTGTAACTCATCAAGCCGAGAAAATTTGGTTATGACGTCAGCGTACGAGCGAGCGACCAAACGAATGCCGTCCGTACAGACTCTGGGGGTGGAGGAGGGGCGTCTCATGGTAAGGCTCAGAGACATGCAGCCTTGGTTTACCATGTACTTCTTTGATATTGGGCATGCTATTATGATCAATTGACAGCTGTCAAAACAAGGTATTTGCTGACCAGTATCACGTGACCATATCGCAGGCTCAAATGAACAGCTCATCGAGGTCACATGTTTTTTTGAAGTTGATCGCTGACCAAGTGCTGGTTTTTGAATGGATCGCAGGCTCATGTCAGGTTAACTTGTTGAAAACAGGGCAGGATTGTTCGGAAGCCCGTAAACACTAGCCCAGGATTAAAATTTATTTGAATTGTAACTTTTTCTTCTGTACAAATGTTTTTTTGCTCCTTTGTTTTGAGTATATGGTGATTATAACTCAAAACAGAAACTCAAACAGTTAATAGAAAACCTCACCGCAAAGGTACAAAACTTAAATCAACATTCTACCTTTTCTTGGGTTAGCTCTATCGGGCACTAAACAACCCGGCGAAGAAGCTATGCTTTTAGGCTGGCCTAAATCTATATATTATGTTTTAGTGTCTCTCCCTATTCTCCCTTGCCATTTCTGCACTCACTCCTGACCTTTTGTTTGGATATTGACTGTGTCGCTTGCATTCGCAAAAAATACAACTGTTTTGCAGTCTACGAAAACGGCGGCAAAGCTTTATGGGCACGCATTTAGGATCTTGGGTACCCCAATTTTTTTCACTGATGTTTTTCGATTTGTGTGATTCCATAATGATTTACAATAGAATCAAATGGGCTAATGTGATAAGTTGCCTTCTTGCCAAGCCATGAAACAAGACTCCCTTTAACACACTCAACAATCTTTTTGTCTGGAAACAAAACATCTTCCTTCTACTTAATGCTTTTGCTTAAAAGATCTCTGACTTTAAAGCCCCTGTTGGTATTCAACTCTCGAAATACAAATACTAATGGCAGATTTTTTCTTATGTGAAGGTTTTGGTTTTGTAACGTTCGAGAGCGAAGATGCTGTTGAAAGTGCCTGTGAAGAACAGTTTCATCTGATCAATGATAAAAAGGTAATTACATGGTTTAAAAAAGAGAAAGAGAGGGGTTTTCTTTACATTTACAAGACTATTAATTTTAACAGTAGCAACTAAGCTTTACGCTTGTAGTGCCTCTCAGAATTATATAATATGGGTACATGTGAATCATCAATGCAATCTCACAAAACGCACTTGAATTCTTTCTTTTCTTAACACGATGAATAAGCAGTGGAACTAACTAGAACCAAAACAGCTCGCTTCATAAACTTCACACTGAATGACACTACAGCAATGTATGATTCCAGAAAGTATCCATGGGGAATTCGAAATTCCGACACAGGTAATCACCCAAACCATCTGACCAGTGATCCATCTAGAAATAGGCATTTGCGAGTCCAGGGACTCGCACAGTCAAAAGCCCCTCAGACTAAACAGTGAGTCCCATAAAGCATTTTAGCACACTTCCTGTGCAAAATGCATTGCTGAATGCATTGCTGCATTTGTGGAGTGTCTGTGGCTTTGTAACCAGGCAATTTTCTAGTTTCCAGGCCTGGTGGTTAAAAATTCGTCACAAAGGAACTGGCATGTTTTTATCGCTGTTTCAGGAGGAACTTCTTCAAAATAACCAATTTCTTTGGAATTCTTGATTTTGGGGTTGTAAGGAAGCTGCTTTATCGCTAATATGGCACAATTTTTCTGTTCTATGTGGAAAAAACTCTGATTATACGGATGTTAGCAAATTAAGCTGATCCATATCGCTCCATCCTGTCAGATGCCCTGTAATAAGAGAGGAAAAGACATAAGCCCTTGTCATAGTCATAATTGTTTGCATCCAGATGTACATGTAAGCATGCAGGACTAAATTTGTGCATCTTTTCAGAAATTTATGTGTCTGAGACGCAGGAAGTACAGCTAGATGGATCACTGTCCGACAGTATTTACCTACACAAAATAATATTCCTTTGGTTTCATATTTCATGACAGAATCTTTTTCAAAAGCAAATTCCAAACATACTAGCCTTCTGCTAATAATGATAATTAACTATAAGTAGTTAAGAACTCTATCAGGATAGTTTTGTAAATATGATAACAACTCGTGAATAAAATCAGCAAAATTTCTGCCATAACATTGCACATCAGAATATTTTACTGAAGAGCATATTCAGGCATGAACTTACCATGGCCTTGCTCTTGCATTACTTATGTGACTTTTGGCTTGTTCCACCACAATATTGGTCAATACAGTTGCTTCCCCTGACTAGTTGAACACATAGACTTGCAACAACAGGCAACCGTTTATCTCTTGATAATTTAAGACTGTAGACTGTACGACTGTAGATTGTATTTTATTAATAGACACTTTGCAGACAAACCTGAATTGCGCGACTTAACAAGGCTTATAAAAATAAATTGAAATCTAACAAAACAATTTATAACCACACAAACTTACAGGATAAAAATGTGTTAAACTATGCATTTCCTCTGAGACACACCTGTTTCCATAGGAGTCCATGAGTCTCTTTGTTCGCAATAATGGTTGGGCAAACCTCCTTTCTCTCCTTAGTTATACCTGACATTACGTTACAGTGTCAGTAGCAAATCATGAAATTTATTCAAGGGATCATTCACAATTGACTGGAACAATTTTTTGGTAGTACATGTATGGTTGTGATGGTCCCAAACAGACTCAATCTCGGCAAGCTTAAGAGCTTCACAGTGAGGAACCTGGGGAATAATATGTGACAGGGCCCTTTTTTGCACTCTTTGGAGATCTAGCTGATGATATTTGGGAAGGGCATGGTGGAACAATGGGCAGGCATAATCTAAAGTCGATCGAATACACGCACAGTAATGTGCTACTTGACTTTGGGTGGAATCTGTGCATGCTTCAAATGAACTAAAAAATACAATTTGCGATATGTTTTCTTCACAAGATCTTTGTAAAGATCACTTTCCTGTGAGCGGAACCCAAAGGAAGGTGTTAGATTTCAATGTGATTGACACTTGTAGTTATCAAATATTTTGCAGTTTCCAAGTGTGTACGCAATTGGAAAATTCAAAATTTGGCAGAGAAAAATTTGTCCAGATATTTGGCAGAGCCAAATTTATAAATCTTGTCAACCTACAGTGTACCTGTAGTGTACCTGCAGTGTGTACAGCCCTAAGTTTAAAATTAAGATGTCACAATTAATCGTCCCAATTTATAAACTTTCACATACTGTATTATGAACTAAAACAAGAGTTTTGAAAGTCAAGCACAATGTCCTTCAATCATTTAACAGGTAAATCAGAGCAAAACATAACCACTAATCTTCCTCTCTTGAATGTACAAGAAAAAAGGATGACAGCTTGACTGTGTGACATCCTCTTGTTGTCCATGGCGCAATGCTCTCTGGTAAAAAGTGGTGCAGTGCACTCTGGCTAAATTTGAGAATTCTTATCCTCTTCTATATATTCTTAAATCCTGATTATGTTGCTGCTTGTTTACCACGCTTGCCTTGCAGCAGTAAATCATCATTTAACGTATTATAAGTTTCACATAAAGACTGATCATTCCTTCTTGGGTTTTTGGTCTCCGAACCAAAACACTGCAGGAGCAATTCATATTTAAAGCTTTATTGTATGGAAATCTTAAGGAGGCTCGAAAGGGTTTTTCGTTGCTATATTGCTTGTGAAACGATGGAAGATTACAAAGAAGGATGTTTAATGGTGTGGGCAAACTATATGTCTCCTTGCAACTCTATTGTTGGGCTATACTTTAAGGGTACTTGTGACATCATATCAGTTACCATGGCAACGCACGAGGTCCACAAAAGCGTCCTCTAAATTTCAGTTTTTGTAAATTATCTGAGAAACTAATTCGGTGACCTACTATTTTTATCTCTTTGTTGGAAAGTTCCCTAAATTCTTTAACTCTTCAGACAGTATGGAAAAATTTTATCTAGTAGAATTAAATACATTTAAAGAAAACGCATTTTATGGCTTACAGAAAATTCCACTAGATAATTTTCCCCGAAACTTTTATATCTGAAGTGCCATCGCAAATGGTGCGTGTATGCAAAAAATCAAGATAGGTCACCGAGTGAACTTTCAAGCTAAACACAAATAATAATAATTGATATTAACACAAATGTTTTCCGCAGATTTTATTTCCGGTTCACGCGATTTTACGCAGCATTAACTTCCAGTGTGCTGATTTTAATACTGATTCAGCTGACACGTGCATCTTAGTTATGGCGGGTGTAGATTGCGTGCCCGCGTGCAGCTAAAAACCCTTTCGAGCCTCCTTAAGTCAAGACTCAATTACTCATCAAGCATGTTGAAGTGACAATTTTACTGTCAGTGTGTTGATCTCTTTAAATTTAAAATTCAAATTTTCTTCCTTGAAAAATAACAATATTTGTTAATTTACAACTTCTTTGCAGACCGAGGTAAAAAAAGCTCAACCTAGAGAAGTGATGCAAAGTTTGCAAGGTGGGCGTGGTCGTGCTGGTAGAACCTTAGCTGGGCGAGGATTCTGTAAGTACAGCGAAACCCAAAGTTATGACCAATTTGTGTTTTTCATACCACATTCTCTGGATTAAAAGCCAGGCCCCGGTTGTTCAAAGGCTGGATAACGCTATCCACCGGATAAATCGCTATCCAGTGGATAAGTATTGACAAAACAAACCACGCTATCCGCTGGATAGGGATTTATCCGGTGGATAGCGTTATCCAGCCTTTGAACAACTGGGGCCTGATGTAAGTGAATGCCAATTCTATAGGGCCTACATGTATGCCCTGGAGTTCTGTTTAATTGAGAGAATACTTGGTGTACAGCCACATATATTTCTTGTTCTGGAGAAATTTCTTTATTCTCAGAACTCTTAAAATCTACTACCCCTGCTCCAGTTTAGAAATTAATGATAGCCATATGTTGTGGTCTTCAAAGTAAACCATCTTCTTAGCGGATAAAGCCAGTAAAAGGAATGATAAATTGGCCTTAAAGTAACGAATGTTGCAGTTCTAGTGGCGTCTGTGAATTTTAAATTAATCTCCGGTTAAATTAAATCCTTTTGGCAATTTTTTCAACTGTAGACAATTCAGACAAACAGAGTTCCACTAAAGATTAACCTGTAGCATGACAAATATGTTGCAAAATATCATTTGAGGTTAACAGTGAACTTACACATTATTCTTTTCAGTGTACAATCCCTTTGCTCCTGGATTTCCTCGCGGTTTTGCTCCATCTGGTTTTGGTCCAGGATTTGGAAGCTACCCATTTCCAGGTACCTTCTGTAAAGATACTGCTGGTGATCAGTGGATTGTGTACACACTTTTATGTACTTTACTTCAATAATTAATGTTAAGAAAATTAATATGATCCAGTGGTAACATTCAGCTAATCTGGATGAATCAGTTATTATCAGATGTGGCATTGTCTGATGTTAATTTTTTTGTGATGGACTAGTATCCCAATGATCCAGGGGGAGGTCAAAATACTCCTAGTTGCTTCATGCTCTGGCAGCCTGACAGCCCACTAGGCTTGAATGGAGACTATATACCATGAATGTTTTGACAGATTAAGGGCAAAAACTACTCAAACCATGTACGGAACAACTGGCCAAAGCATGCTTTAGAGCTTTATGGGTTTCTAATAGACCTTCTCATACGTATAACATGACTGGAATATTATTGATGCTAAATAAATTTTTTTGATCTGACATCTTCAGGTTCCTATCCAGCTGCAGCTGCAGCTGCTGCAGCATTTGCAGCACAAAACAGGCAAGTGAGAGGCAAAGGTCGGGGATATCTGGGAAACTATCCAGGAATGCTTGGTGAGTATGTACATCAACCTCTCTCATGTCCAGAATATTTTGGAAGCAGAATCTTAAGGTAATTCCTCAGTATTGGATTGCACATCCCTACTGTGCACGATTTTCACAACATTAGTGTGTGCAAATGGGCGCAAGTACGTACATGTACACAATGAAAGAAATTTCTCTCAAGCTAAGCTCCATAGCAAAATAAATGCTTGTTTTTTTAAAACCAACTTTCTTTCAGTCAAGTTTTTTCTCAAGTATTAGTTTAACAAACTATGCTGCAAGCTACCGCAAAATGTAACATGGACTGATGAGTAACCTGCGTGATTAGCTCAAGTACAGGCATACTGTAAATGGGGTAAGATTGCCCATCACATCTCTTAAGTGAGCATGGTGACCTATCTTTTTTTTAACATGTTTTTCGAAACAGTGCTTGGTAGAGAACATTCAGGGAAAGTTTCAAAACAATTTATGGGTAACTTTTATTTCTGAGGAATCAATTTAACTCTTAATTTTGACATCAAATTGCTATTCTTGTAATATTTTTACCAACAAAGGTTTTCTTTTTGTCAGTGTACTAGAACTGAAATGTGCTGACAGACTACAATGTAGGTTATGCATCATTACTACCAGTAATTCATGCATTAGGTTTCTCTACTCATGAAATGCTATGTATGTATAGATCAGATTCACTGTCACTGCTTAGTAAAAATGATCTGACTAACTTGCCAAATGTTATCTAGGAACAACCAAAATCAAAGACGAGTTATAAACTCTTGAGATTGATTCAGGTGTGAATTTTAGAAAAACTTAATTCTCATTTGTTTTGACTTTTGAACAATGTTTATAACAATTTATTTTGCACCAGTGAAATTCAATTCTGAATCTACTGTTCTGGGTACTTATAAAAATTGTAAGTAATCCTCTCTCATTGCAGTATAAGGCATCGCAAATGGTCCTTCAAAAACTCTGTCTTGGAAAGCTTTGGTCAAATTTCATGGACCTTTCAGTCCCAGTTTTCAGTAGTTCTGTGTGTCACGCTGTCTCAATTTTTTGCAAGGCTAAGGGTCTCAAAGTCCATGTAACTGTTTTTATAAATGGCATCTTTGCCAGTTCCAAGGAGCTGGCTAAAAGGCTCTACAAGGTCATTCTAGCTCTCAACTTAATTTGAACGTCTTGCGCTCACACTCAAATGCTTCAAAGTCTTAGTTTCTCATTCTAAAAGCTGAAAATGTCTCGGCTCACAGACAAAAAGGCTTGTCTTGCCATCTCGCAAAGAATCACATTTATCATTCACCATCCCTGGTATAGAGCATTTGTCTGTTGGTCCTAGACACTGAAAAGTTCACGTCCTTTCAAGGTTTTACAGGTTACCCTGCTGGATATATGAACCCTGCAGACCAGAGAGGACGGACACCAGGTGGTCAATACTATGCAGAATATGCCACCATAAATAACCAAGGAGGACGTTCAGGACCTAACAGACCACCAGACATCCCTCAAGTTAATCCAGCCATGCAGGATTATGCTGACTACCAAGGTACAGCACATTTAACAAGTCTGTTGTTAGAACCAGAATACAGGGCTTTTATGGAGAGGTTGGGAAGGATGCATGAAGAAACAAAAACATTAAATGTACAGTTAAGGAAGTGCGAAGTAGTGTGTTATACTTGGTGTTGGACAAATCACAATGTTAACTGCACAACATACGAGAAAAACATTGATTGCAGAAGTGATGAAAAACTATATCTGTTGATCTCAGAGCTAGCTTGACATTATTCCATTGACTCCTAAACCAAACAAAACTGTAGTCTTTGTTGATCCTAAACATCCCATCTTGTTGTAGTTTATTCTGGCTTCTGTAGTATGAAGTAACTACACACCGTAGTAGTATTTCTTCTTCCCTCTAGATGAGTTAATCACATAAAACCCCCCATTATCAATTTTGCTTGTTTTCAGTCATAAACTGTACCTGGGTGGAGAAGCATTGTGAGAGGGAAGAGTCTTGCCAAAGAGCAAGACATAATGACCCTAGTGGGGATTTAAACCTGTATTATTTAATCCAGAATGTACCGCACTTACAATTCAACCACCATACTTCTCACAAGACAATAAATTAACCTTAAGAGATTGGCTCTGGTGTCACTTATAGCATCATCCTTTTTACAGTAGATGATACTTTACATGAAAAACTGATCATAAAAAAAACATCTTACAAAGCACTCTAAATGAGAGCACAAAGGGCTGGATTTGGCCTGAGATACCCACAATACTGTAAGTCAGCTCCAAATTTTGAGCAAACCTTATAGCTATATTGCTATGTAAAAAAGTCAAATTTGTAGTTCTAAACACATTAATCTGCTGATTTATAAACAGGCATGAACTACCCAACCCAGGCATTTGGTCCACCTCCCCCCTCTCCTGTGTCGAGAGCATTTGCCACAGCTGCGACAAGCCCAGGACCAGTTCAAGACCTTAGCAGTTATATCAACTCTGCCACAAATACTACAGCAGATGGTTTGGGATATACAGCCACCAGTCCTCAGCCTACAGGCTTTGGTCATGCCATGGCGGTAAGAGACTGAAACTTTGTTTTTACAACAAACAATACATTTAAGATTCCTAAGTTCAAAATGAATCCTACAACAGTGCACAAAGTACTTAATTTTTAAACAAGGAGCCATTAATAAATCTTACTTTAATACAAACAAAATATAAACCTGAAACTTTTCTTAGTCAGTATCCATTCTGATTCATATTCATTATAAATCAATACCTCAAATTCAGCATAAAAATTAACATTTATTTAAAAAATAGCATAATTACCTATTTAAATTAACACATGTACATGTATGTAAATTACCTTAGAATCGAAGATGCCTCCTCTCGTCTTTTAAAACAGCTAATTTGTCAGGTACATAATAACAATTATTGTGTTATGGCTAAAGTCAGAGAAAAAGAACAAAATTACCTTGCTCTGAAACATGGCACCAAAACAGCGTGGGTAACAGTGTTCTGGTAGCGTGATGCAATCCAAGTGATTAATTATCAATATCCAATTTATTTTGACAGTTCTGACGGAGGAGTGCATCGCTGTAAGTATTCTAATAATAGGAATAAAAATTCACTTTCTGTTACCTTGTACCACAGATTTTCTACTTAATTAAAGCTACAATTAGTTCATAAAAAAATGCAGCATACAACTTAACAAATTGAGCTTGTACAATACATGCTGGTGAAAACACAAGTAAATCTAGGCATCCTGTGAAACCCAGAAACAAAAATCAGTGCACCCTTCACTATTTGTGGGCATCTTAAGCTTATCTGCTATGGGTCTCTAAAGGTGTACTTCATGGAACTACTACTGGAAAGTTCTATATATAAATATATGTATTTTGTTCATAAAGTGGAACAAAGTTTTGGTATAGTTACATGTCTGTAAACAGTAGCTGAAATTAGTTTTGCATTCTTTTTACACAGTACTGTATGTTGATTGTTTTGTGTATATAATTATGTCTGGATTTATGAAAACTATATCGATTTCAACACAACATTTGAGCCACTTTTCCATGAAAATGCACTGGCTTTGTTTTCAATCAATCACAGGCAGTCTGTCATTACCC
Organism: Platygyra sinensis; assembly: GCA_019787425.1. Taxonomy (NCBI): domain Eukaryota; kingdom Metazoa; phylum Cnidaria; class Anthozoa; order Scleractinia; family Merulinidae; genus Platygyra; species Platygyra sinensis. The sequence goes on from JAHPZR010010102.1 coordinate 45,514, forward strand.
AGCCTACCCACCTACCTTGCTTGTCTCTTTGCAGAAGCCCCCTTAGGTTTTCAAGCACTGTATAGGCATGACTGCCCGCTATTGCTGGTGATAAGGTGGAAAAGTTTTGTACCATTTTTACAGCTTTTCACAAATCCAGATATATTTTTGAAATATCTTCAGAAATTTTTGTGACATGATTGGTTAAATTTTATTGTCATAAGCACACAGATTAATGGATTGCTGACGCAACAAGTCAAAGCAGACAATTTGACAATGATATTATTTGTAATGGTAAAAACCAAATTGGCATCAGTTTTTCAGATATTCGTTAAAGTAGTCTGTGGATCCACTTGGCTATCGCCTTGTGAATTCACAACTTCTTTGACAACCTTGCACACGGCGGCTGAGCCCGCAATATGTGCGGCAGTCAAAACTTAGCTGTCCTCCCGAAACGACGCTATAGTGGCCTTTTTCATTGCAGGCTAAAATAAAGTCAATGTTTAAGTTGCTTTGGCCTCTTTGAATAATTAACTAGAGAATTCCAGGTTTAATTTGACGACAAACAGCACATTTTGTTCAAAATAAGACAACCATTATTCTTCATGGCAACGCTCAACGAACTACTATTTTTTGCACCAAATTAGAAGTTTGGAGACACAAGATGTTTCACATTTTTCACTTTTTGCTATGTGTTATGGTTTTGGGATTTTAAATAACCTTTCATGAGTATTTAATGCAATCTCCAATGAGAAAAGTTGCTTGAATTAAATCCCTTTCCTCTCAACTTACATCGAGGTGAGGACAGCAAAGTTTTTCCCACCTGCTGAATCCTGACTGGTCAATTCAAATTTCCCGCACACCAGCCGTATGCAAGGATCCCGGAAAAACTCCCAGAAAAATTGGGTGGGGATGTGCGGTCCACTTCTCAAAACCCTTACCCTATTTATGACCAAAATCTACAATATTCCCTACCCTATTTATGACCTGACCAAAAATTCGAAACCCTATTTGTGACCTGAACGTTACATTAAAATCCTGTTTCATACCTGCATTATAATTGGATCCCTAGTTCAGGCCAATGTTAAATTACCGTAAACATAATTTGTGAAGGGCTTTTGTTGATTTCCTTTTCGGTAATGATGAAAAAGTGGCTTCTAGGTTTAAGAACATACCCATATCAGGGCTAGAGAACAAAAACCATACCCTATTTATGACCAAAATGGCCAAAATCAGCTAAAATTGATTTCCCTATTTATGACCAAAACGGCTGGGGCCGCACATACCTATATAGCCCATATAAGGGAGTACCCCCCCCCCCCCTCCCGGGCAAGGATTTTCTATGATAACCCCTCACATGGTACAACATCACACATGCTGGGAACCGAATTGCACAGTGGCACTTCTAAACATAACACCTCCATATGCTGAAAGGTGCCGCAAGAGTCACGTTTCGCTTAATGAAACTTGGTAGTTATGTAATAGTAGATGACGGCGGTAACTATGTCACGTTTCACGAGAGCAACGAGAGCTTGGGCTGCCTGTGTTAAAAATGGCTGTTTTTTGTTTCATGCCTTGGAAATTTGAATGACAAAAACAGTGTTTGTAAACATGTTTCACCTTGGTTTAGGCACAAACTTTGTGAAAAAGCAAGATTCTAACTACTGAAAGGAACAGTAGAAAAGGAAACCTGACTGTCTGTTCCTTCCAATAACTTTCTAGTTCATCCCACACTTACCCGTTACGGACTCTTTTAGTTCACCGCATAAACTCTAACGCTCGTGGCAACTTGGCTTACCTTTGTTTTCCCTCTGTTTCAGATTGCAGTTGGGCACTGAAGAAGCAGTGGTACGTAACGAATTTAAAAATTTTATCCAGGCTTAGCTCTCCGCTCGCAAACTTTGGAAAACGCATGGATTTAATGCAATCATAATGAAGCGAGTTACAACTTTTCCTGGTCCTTGGTCCATTCTCGTTCCCAGCACGTAACCTAAGCCTCAGCCTGGCGTTGCCTCGCTCGCACGCGAGGATCTGCCTTTGCTTTCATTCGCTACTTGCACATGACCCATAATCCTTTGCGTTGTTGGGGGTAACCATTAGAAGAAATGTACGGTATCATGACAAAAATTAGTTCGGTGAGCTCGCAAAACCAGCTACTAATGCTTAAAAATGCTCCAGAATTTACCAAAATCATGATAGGAGAAATTTGTACTAGTTTATAACTAAATGTAGAGAATTTTTTTTTTTTGTCCATACATCGTCTGTAAAATTACAAGATGTGAGGCAATTTCGGGCTATTTTGTAGTTTTAGCCCGAAATTGCCTCACATCCACGCTGGATTACATTGTAATGCAAATGAGAAAAACTAACCGTGAAAAGGGCTATTGCCTGGTTTAAAACCGTGAAGAACTAGGTACGAGTCTGAAAATTATGGGATAAGCAACTATTGATGCACATAGCCAGAAAAAGCACACCGAGGTTCACAAAATCCCCAAGTTAGGTGTTAATCAGGCTAGTTTTGACTGAGATACAGCGACTTAAAAACGTCAACTTTTAGAAAGAAATTATGTATGGCCTCGTACAGTCGTACGACGTCCGGATGGCCATACATTTCTTTGTAAATTTTGACATTTTCAAATGGCTGTATCTCAGTCGAAACTAGCTTGATCAACACCAGACTTGGGGATTTTGTAAAGCTTGATCTGCACTTTAAGACTATGCGAATCAATAGTTGCTAATCCCACAATTTACAGACTCGTACCTAGTCCTTCACGGTTTGAAATCAGGCAATAGCAGTCTTGACCCTGAGCATGCGCAGAGGGACAAGAGGTCCGTAAATCATGGACATCCGGCGTTGAACCTTCTTGGTGCTGACCAAAAGGAGTGCGGTTGGGAAAGACTCCACTGAGCTAGCTCAAAAAATGTTTCAAACGAAATCTTTGTTACTTAACTCTAAACACTAATATTTTTTTTTCAGCTCTTATGTGGTATTTTACTGGTTTCGTTTCAGACCTCTTTCTGGGACTCTGCTCAAGTGACAATGTTACAAACTTGTTTCAAGTCAGAATTCTGCTTTTGATGATGCCACCAGAAGGTTTGACAGTGAAGGTACAAAACCGCATTGATTCTGAGGCGTCTTACATCAAAATAATATCCCTGCTTAGTGTCTGAAAGAAGTAAGGGAAACGTTTTTAATGAACTCTTCTTAATTTTGAAGTAGTTGTAGTGATATAAATTTTGGTTCCTATAAGGGTGTAAGGTTTTTTCTCAGGTATACAACACACGCAATTTTCTGTCATTTAGGTGTAGTTAGGTTTAAAGGGAGGGTGGGACTAGCGTTTGGCGGTTATCAAGGCCAGTTTTATTGCTACAGAATGCAAGTGAGAAAAATCAACCCGACTCCCATTCCAGAGTCCAGATGCACCACGACTCAGGGTCATTGTTTGATTCCTGAAAAACAAGCACATGATTAGCACGTGATTAGCACGTGGTTGTTTCTAGCAATCAACATTAAAGGAATTTTCAAAAGTATTGCCACGTTGGAACATTGCGGTGTCAGTTAAATAATCAACTAATCCAGTTGAAAACAAAAACAGCAAAAGCAAGAAAGCAACATGGAAGAAAAGAGAACTTTACCTTAATATTTGATGACGAAAGTCAAGTAGCATTTCCAGATATTACAGTGAAAATATGCCTTCTCAGTTTGTAATATCAGAGTTGTTTTTCCATGTGCTCCAACGGTCTTGAACTTGAAAATTCCTTCAATTTTGGTCCCAGAGGACGTAGATATAATGTTTGCTGATTAGTGAGATTTGTAGATCAAAAAGGAACGGTCATGTTGGCGTTATCTTAGACAAGTTAACGTTACTGAAATAGATAAAATGCACGGTTCTGCACAAAGTAGGGTACGGAATAATTAAGGTATATTTGGGTATCAAGTTAAACTACAGTGTAGCGTCATAGGACTAGGAAAATATGGTTAGCAGTTCTCTCGCGCCCCCCGGAGTATTTGTTATTCTGTGTTTGTAAATGGCATCAAATGTCACTCTCTAATACTTTTCTTTTGCTGTTTTTTCGACTGATCTGATTTGTTGTATGAAAGTGTGTCTTTTTGTTTGTCAGTTTCAAAAACTGGCCTTTTACGACGAGCAGATGAAGGCACATGAATCGTATTGATTGAGTATTCTACTAAATTGCGTGACGCGCTTAGAAGTAACGAAATATGATTCATTTCAGTCACGTTCAATACGGATGCGTTAGGTTGCTAAGCAACGTAGTTGACGGACACCGCGCACACGGTTTATCCTTGAGGACGAGCTATCGTTCCTTTCATCTGCTCCTCGTTACTTTGAGAAAACTTAGACATCAGCATTTCATGGCTGATTTTGGGAGGGAATTTAGTATCACTTATTGCGCCACTTTATAAGTGACGGATGCAAGCAAGAAACAAGCAAAAAATAGAGCACTGGTAGTGTTTTAGTTTAAGACAACAAACGTGTGAAGTTATTTAAGTTTTCTCAAAAGAAAAATTAATAATAAATCCAAGAGATTTTATTCGTGAGCATGCGTCACGCACAGCCAAGAATGTGAAGAGAGAAACGAGTAGTTTTGTCACTCTAATAACTTATCAACTGTTGTAGATATTTAAAGTGGTGAAACTAAACTGCCAAGTTAGATGATGTTCAAGTTACGTCCTGATCATTTAAATTATTGTGTATGTTGTTATATTTCGCAAAATAATCAATTCACAACGTTCCCGTTTGCGATCTGAACGTTTATATCTTATGGTCATTTAGAAAACGCCCGTCCGTGGGTGTCGTTCATCAAAATGATCAGGACTTGACGAAGTAGAGAGGGCCAAACATAGAGGCCTGGCTGAAATCAAGAGAAATTGATCCATCATTCGAAAGTGAAATTTGAATGCGTACTCACAAAGAAATTGGAGTACCCTATATTTATTCTTATCTGTTGTTTCTTGATAATCTATTATTTCTTAAAGTATATTCACATTTTAAGTGATATTTGGCGATCCCTAGTTCGTATCACGCCATCACTACGGCTAAATTGTGCTGTACAGTCTCGCATTATCAGTCAATTTTGAGCTAAATTCCTTTAAGTTTTATCCGACAGAGTTAAGCCGCGTTTAATTTTGTTATATGTAATGAAGAAAGACGAATTAAAAAACTACACCTTAGTTTTTTTTCCATTTGAAGAAAGAAGCTAATTTGAATTTATAGTTCTCTATTTTTTCTTTCAATGTGTAACTCAAATGGTTCTGTAAAGAAAGAAGTCTCTTGTAGATGTCGCCACATCACTGTATGATGTCGCGGATTGACAGGGAAAAAATTTGGAAGGGCCGGGAATAAGTTAAGATACCAACTAGCTTGTCGCCAAATATTTTTTTTTCTTTAGTGAACAGAGAGAAAGCAGTCAATTCTTCAATTTCAACTTTTTAGGGGGTGTCTTTTTTTTCCTTTGTGGGAAATACGCTGTGGCTACCTAATTTTTTTGTCTTTGGTATAAAACAAGTCCTTGCTGCAAGAATTATGAACCTAAAACCCAATGTCGTTTATAGATTTTTAGACTGAAAGGTTTTTCTTTTGCATTTAATAAGACTGCAGAACGTGTAGAAGGCGTTCCTTTTTTAATTTGAAAACCTGGCTTACCTGATCTTGATTATCATGTAACCCCTTTTAAAAACAAAGTAGCATAATTATAGATATGATGATGATATTGTTGTGAACTGTGCTCAAGCGACAGCTTTGGCCTCCTTTGGGAGTGTCACGCAACGCTACTCCGCGTAACGGAGTGTTGTGTAACAACCCGGATAACACCTGCAAAGGAGGTTCGTAGAAACCCCGCTGAATCTTATTTGACTAGTTAGATTACAACCAGTATTGCCTGTAAAGAGTACCGATAGTAGGTAGTAGATTTTTAAAACGTAGGACCATTCATATGCGTAATTTTATAACAAATTTATCTTCTACCACATGTTTGTACTTATCGTTTTCCCGTCTAAAATAGTCAACAAAACAAAGATATCAAAAATGCGAAGTTTTTAAACTAAATTTAATGTGGAAACTAAACATAAGTAATGAGTGTTTTACGATGTGTGTTTTTTAATTGTTGGCTGTCTTACACGGGAACACAAGTTTGTGATAAGAGATTATTGAACGTATTTTATTCGAAAAAGGAGAGTAAGTATATATTTTCAAAGGTTTCTTAAAATCGTTCAAACTTTGAAAGAAATCTTAATACAGAGCGTGATGATTTGTATCAGTCGCGATCTTTATTTGTAGTGGTTGGTGCCGCGCGTAGAGTGAAAAGCGTTAACTTGTTAATAAGCTTCACCATAGAAGAGTTTTAGCTTCAGCAGCCACTATTATTATATAGGCAGTGTTATAAGGTACACCAGGCAAGATTAGTGACGCTAAGGGCGAAACCATACATGGGTTGAACATCTACTAAGGCCTCGGAAACACTAGGCAATATTTCTCAAAAGAGAATAGCAGCTCGTGACCACACCTAAACTTGTTTCACGCATATTACAGCATTTAAGAAGCAGAGTGATATGGTGGACAAACGCTCTAAAAAAGCGCACGTGTGTCCAGTACTTTAGATGCAATCATTCTTTCATTTCTGTACTTCTGGCTGGTAAATATTTATCGTATTTTAGTCTTTTGCTGACTAAATATTGTGTTCATCTGGCCGTGTTATAACCCTAATCATACCGGAGGGGGTTTGGGGAGGAGGGAGAATTTTGAGACCCTCACCGTTGCGAAATACTACCATGTTAGGCCTACATTGAAGGCTTGTAACTTTAAAAGCATCAAAGCAATGGACTTCAAACTTGGCTTCTTTCCATACAATTGCACTGCGAACAACTTGGCATATATTATCAAAATAAATGGTCTTGGTTTTTTCTATGGTCACCATATTTTGATCAGCATGTTTTTCAAATTTTTTATTCTGTTTTTATTCTGTTTTTACGAAATATTATTGAGCTTT
>JAHPZR010010102.1:57500-60000 GCA_019787425.1 Platygyra sinensis
TGACTGTTTTTCACTTTTGTGAAATAAGCCGCGGGCACAAACTAACAGCGACAGGTGGTGTGACTCGATCGTCGAGTAAATTTGTGATTTTGAGCACACTCAGTGACTAGCTCGATTGGAAAGAGGCTTTATATTCCCTCTGATTATGTTTAAAGTGAATATATTTGAATATATTCAAGTGTTTTTTTCCTTAGTTATGGCACGTTGGCCGATTTTGTCTGTTGTTTGGCACGCTCGCCGTGACTGTCAAATTTGTAATTTTGAGCCCCGGGAGGGCCGGGTTTTGAGCACACTAGCTCGATAAAAAAGAGGCTTTATACGCCCTCTGACTGAGTTTATAGTGATTGTGTTCAAGTGGTTTTGTTTTTTGTTTCTTAAATGGCACGCTGGCCGATCTTGTCAAGGCAATTGACTATTTTGGCAAGCTAGCTGTGACTGTGGCACTACTTGACCACTCGCCGTTTTCGAGCTGATCTCGATAACTGCCTCGCTGGGCGATTTTTCAGCCTGCTCGTCGCTAAATTTGTGACACTCTGGCTCCCCGGCAAAAACACTAAATTACAAGCACACGCAAGAAGACAACGCTCACTAGTGAATGATATCTACAGATATTTCCACTCACCTTTTCCTGCCGAGTAGCCTACACAAGTACGTGCCGCGATGCCATTGGATAACTCGAAGACAATCACCGATGACGTAGGTCTTAGGGCGCGTTCGTTTGGGATATTCCGGAATAAGAATGTATTCCGGAATATATTCCGGCTATTCTGCTCCTGGGAGCAGAATAGCCGGAATAAAAACCAGGTATTCCGGAATGAGAATAGCTCTCAAACAAACGCTTACTCGCATTATTCAAATTATTCTTATTCCGGATTGATCCCAAACGAACGCGCCCTTACATTACCTGACTTTACCTTATGCTGACTTTTTCATTCGAGAGTTCATCTCCCTGTACCAAAATCAACTCACGCACACGGCTTTATGATGCTGCCGCCTCGCCAGCCTCGCGTCTTCGCTCAGCTGGCTCGTTGGCAACTAGCAGTTCTATACGACAATGAGAATTTCAACAAAAATATAACTTATTTTTTTACAAAATGACATGGTTACATGTATGTTCTTTGAGTATAACATTAATAAGTAACCATTGGTTTGGCTAAAGCTTTATTTGTTGGGATTATGCTTGTAGTAATTGCTAAAAGTGGAAAAGAAATATATTGGTTAACGAAAATGGAAGGTGTAGATAGATAGATAGATGGCCTTTATTTTAAAACGATGGGTATTAAAGCTACATGAGCTTGTGGGGTTGTTTGCAATTAACTAATTAACAAAACGTTTGAACTAAATTAGCGCTTACAAATATGAAATTATGAATATAAATTTAAGTATAAACAAAGTCATCTTTTCTAAAATTACAAGTAGATGCAGACGTTATCTTAAAGCTAAATTCATTAAAATTGGCTTGAGATTTAAGCTTTAGCCTGAGATCACGATTAGGAATGTTGTTTGTCATGGCACCACAATTATTGGTCACTGCATTCCACAGGACTGAGCCTCTAAACGCGACAGAGTCTTTCATATAACGCGTGTTGAAGTGTGGAACAATTGAAGAAGCGCAAGTCCGGGTTGAATAGTTTTTGGCCCGCTTCTTAGAAATCAGGTCGATTAGTGTGACAGGTAACCTATCGTGGAAAGCTTTATGAAGACAGATAAAAATGGCTAATTTATAATGAACAAACAGAGACGGCCATTGGGCCCGTTGTAGGACATCAGCAGATGCCATGTCTTTCGGCAAATGAAAAATGAGCCTCGCAGCCCTGCAGTGAAGTCTTTCCAGGGACTGAAATAAGTCGGAATTACAGCAAGATCCCCATAGTATAAGACCATAGGTCACTGAAGGCAAGATGACCTTAAAGTAGAGATCCTGACGAACGTTTCTAGGGAGAAATCTCGACTTCTTAAGTAATCCTAGTTTTTTAGCAAATGATTTTTTGAGTTCCAGCATATGCTGGGTCCAGGTCAGTTTCTCATCGACGGTCATTCCCAGTAATCGTGATTTCGATACCCATTCGATCGTAGAGTTTCCGATAAAGATCGGGGGAATGTTAACCGGGGGATTTCTTCTAGAGATTAGCATGGCCTCACTTTTACCTGGGTGGGGTGTTAATCTTTTAATGAGGCACCACTCGTTTAATTCACGAAGAGCAGAATTCAACTTGGCGATACTTTTTTCTGCCGTGTCACTTATGCAGTAAACCGTTGTGTCGTCGGCAAACATATAGACAGATCCGGAAGATACTGAGGACGGAAGATCGTTCGTGAAAAGAGTGAAAAGTGTCGGTCCCAGGACAGACCCTTGAGGAATTCCAAAAGAGATCGGTATCATCTCTGAAGTTGATCCATTAACAGCTGTGTATAGACCCTTTGCATAAATGGTGCCTAAATTTGAATAACAATACTTGGTACATCCTTAGCCTCACGTTCATGTTTCAAGACAAAGGAA
>JAHPZR010010102.1:65000-67500 GCA_019787425.1 Platygyra sinensis
ACTCATTGGAAATTTATATGGACCAGTTGGTGAGTTTTTTTTTAAGAAAGTTCTTATTACTGTTTTTGTATTATGTAAACTTTCTAAGCAAGTTCTATTCTCACCTTTGATTTTTGTTTCCTTCTTTTTAGAGGGGCGTAAACACGACGCAGGGATGTTAGCAGATTCTGGACTATTGCGTGACCTCCAACGGCACGCTTTTTCTCCAACAGGTCAACCAATGTGCATTTATGGAGATTTGGCGTACCCTCTCCGTGTGCATCTTCAGACCCCGTTTCGCCACGTCCCACTTGCACCCCTCATGCGGGATTATAACGAAGCTATGAGCGCTTTAAGGATTTCAGTGGAATGGCTTTTCGGGGATGTCATCAATTCGTTTAAATTTCTTGACTATAAAAAGAATTTGAAGATCGGACTTAGCAGTGTTGGTAAAATGTACGTTGTCTGTGCGCTGCTTCGTAATGCCATAACATGCCTTTACGGTAATACCACCAGTGATTATTTTGGTATTGAGCCGCCCACTCTAGAACAATACTTTCACTAATTGGGGCACAAAATATTAAATGTAGGGAGGGGATATCACACACTGCAGAGACAAGAAAAAACACACCACCCTCCTCTACAAATAATGGCCCTTGAGCCCAAGTTAGCTTGGGCATTTTTGTTTTTCTTGAGCCTGGGGTTCGGCTCAAAGTTTTTCACCACTACCCTCTTAAATAAAAATATATATTTATAAAAGGGGAAGGGCCATTATCTTCAGAACAGCTTACATGTGAGGGCAAGAGGCAGATAAAACAAAAAAATGTTAAAATTTGGCCAAAGCTTTGTTGCCATGGAAATGCCAAGTCACATAGACACGAAATTGTAACACGAGAATGCTTCCACATAAACCTCAGAAAAAGGTAGAAAATTTGGAACTCAAAATATGATAACAGTTCCGTTGTTCAGCATAAGTTATCATATCTTAACAAACAGATTATGTTATAAACATTTAAAGTTACACCACCCCACCCCCCTCTAGGAAATATGGTTAAATATTCCAAGACCATACAGTTTATTAAACCTGGGTTGAAACCATGTTAATTTTTAATTGCTATTCCAATAAAAGCTATCCAGAGGTACTTCCAAATCCTGCTGTTTAAATTGTTCTCAGTATATTTTTTAACAAAATGAAACTTGGAATGTTGACCATTTCAATTTTTAACTTGCCAACCCATACAATGTAGGAGTGAAAAGGCTCACTTAAGGTGGCCGAACACAGTTTTGGCGCGCGCTCTTGCTAACGCGATTCAGCGCGCGCACAAGTATTGCATAAAAACAAACATGGCATAAATAGAGCGATCATTTTATTTGCTCAATGTCTTTGCTATCTGTACTATTTTTTTCTTCACAAATGAACACAATGTATTGAATTGATGGTTTTACTCTTTTATTACAAAGGTATGTTAGAAAGGTAACGATGCAAAGAACTCAGCTCTGCTATTTCTTTGTTGCTAAAAGAACCCAGTTGAATGCAGCGCATGCGTAGTAAGTCGAAAAAAGTGCGATTGAGTGAAAAATTGACTTCTCGGAGGCGCTTATTTCTCGAGAACCACTCATTAGAATTTCACGAAATTTGGCATGAAAATACTTTAGGAAATAAGTAACTGGACGATTGAAAAAAATTGAACTTTAACAAAGGAAATTCAAGATATGCCAGTGAACCTTCAAAGAGGGATAATTAAAGATCTGTTTGTTAAATTATTATTAAAATAGCGCTAACTTGCGAGTATCGTTACAAGCTTGTTGCATGCAAATTATGAAGAAAATCTAATGACTAGATTTTCTGCAAATAAACAAAACCGATTTTAAACACCTGTTTCTATTTGTTCATGTTGCCATGGCAACGGTACATACGTCAGCTTAATTATCAAAAAGTTGAAGTTTGTGTTGTTAACTTGCTTGCTGCCATTTATGGCGACCAAAGGATCAAGGGTTTTAGAGAAAAATGTAAATGAAACAGAGGTATCAAAAACTGTGTTCAGCCACCTTAAAATACATTAGCTTCAACTATATATCTTTGATCCGCACTGTAAACATTCTATGTCCTGAGGAAAATTAAAAAATCCAGTTTTTCCTATAGAAAAACAACACAACTTTCTAAATCTGGTAGAAGAAATTTCAACTTTGTCTTTTTAAATCGTTCCTGAAGAAGAACCTCCCTACACAGCATAAGGCCATGTTCATCTGACCACTTCATGGCATAATTTCTGAAAACAACAAAATTTTTATTACATAAAGAATTACATCTTCTTCTTAGTGTTAATGCAATAGACTTTATCCTATGGTAAAATTAATTTAATTTTGAGTACTTAAGCTTATTTATAAGCTTAATGCTTTTAAGCTGTAAATATTTCTAAATTAATTTTTGCTTATATTTCTTTTCTTCGGCTGATAATCAATGCAGGCTAAAACAAGTCAAACGTTCTGCTAATTTGAAAATGCAAAAATTACCCACTAA
>JAHPZR010010102.1:72500-77500 GCA_019787425.1 Platygyra sinensis
GGACAGTGGTGGAGAAACAGCTGACGCTGAAAAACACCCAAGGCAAAAACTAATGGTAAGAGGAAGCTTGCTTCCCAAACAAAATCGCTAAATAAGCAGCAAATGGAAGAATTATCATTGTGGGTTTTTTCTGACAAAGAGGTTAAGAATGTGGAAAGCGAATTACGGGAACGACTTTTGAAATCGCCCAGAGTGAAAGCCTTCGAAGAGCGCTGGAAAATCGCTTTGCGTTTTACAAGTGAAGAACAAGAGAATTTCAATATATTGAATGTTGGTTTCTGCAGAAAATTCGCAACTCTGGCAAAACAGTGCTACGAAAATTATCTTCCTAAATTAAGATAGAAAAGCAGCACTTTCTGTCGCGTGGATGAAAGTTTTGTGTAATTTTCAGAGTGGCAAGGCGACGCAAGAGCGAATGATTTTAGAACGCTTTTTGCATTCGTCATTCGCTTTCATTTCGTCCAGAAGAGATTAAACATGAAAATATGTAAATAAAGAATAGAATTAGATCAAAGTTAACATGAATACCGTAATTGCTTTGATTAACCAGTCAAATTATACAAATTATTTAAGTTAAGTTTTTAAATCTAATTCCAGTCCTGACTTAAGGACAACTTGAAGGTACAGCATACACTACGCCACTTTGCATCAGCAGAGTCAACCTAAAATGTTAGTGCTAATAATATACTACAAATTCTTGCTTTGCATACATCAATCAAGTTTCTATTACAAATTTAATACTTATAAATTTCAGTCTTAAAAGTTGAATGTGATAAATAAATATTAATAATTTGTCATTTAATGTTGATTGTTTTGTACAGTGTACCCTGATAACTCAAAGAAGTCAAGGCAAAGGAAATTCCTTGCTTGGTAGGTCAATAAATTGGGTTTCGACAAAACACTGACCCCCGGTCAACTGACCCCCTACTGACCCCCCACTGACCCCCTTACTGACCCCCTACTGACCCCCTATAAAATAAATGGGAAAATTAAAATTAAAAAGCCCAGAACTATCAATGAGACCCGATTCAAGTTCATTAATAAATTTAGCTTACCTGAAACTTTCAAGATGGCGGACGCGTTGCAGATTTCCGACTCTCCTTTAACCGTTGAGTGCATATTTTGTTGACGGAAAATCGAGCACAGAATAAGATTGAATATCACCAAATATTGCTTTCGTATGCATTGGGAAATAAAGCAAAAATGAACATGCTCGTGAAAGGATCGCGATGGACTGCTCGTGCCACGAACACGCGCGTAAACCTCAACCGGAAGACAAATTTCATGAGGTAGTTCCAGGCCCCTCGCCTTGTTCTCGTTGGTGCATGAAGTCGTCAAAAAGACCACGGATTCTCAAGGTAACTCAATCTAATTTAATCATTTTCTTACATAATTGTGATTAAAGCCATGTGTAACGAACACCGCGGCAAAACGTATGCGCATGCGTGATCTTCGGCCATTTCCGGTTTGCACCCAATCTCGTTCCCAGAGCCTCGTTCCCCTTGACCAGCGGTCGGAAAACGAGAGCTCTGGGAGCAACCATTTTGAAACAATGGAAATAACCGAATTCTGCCCATCTGGTCTCACACAGTCTGCATCTACGGCGCATGCCTGGAATGGTTGCTCCCAGAGCTCTCGATTTCCTGCCGCAGGCCAGAAGGATCGTGGGCTCTGGGGACGACAATGGTTTGCACCATTCTCGTCCCCAGAGGCCGCGATCCTTTTGGTCAGTGACGGAGATCGCGACCTCTGGCCCACACAGCGGTCAAATGAGTGCGCATGCTTAAGCCACGCGCGCGCGCGTGGGAATGGATTGCACCATTTCTATAGAAACAAGCAAGCGCCAAAATGGCGGCAGATTTAAATTTCGCGGTATGTGTTTCATTTCGCGAGGATAAGGCGAAAACAAAACAGCTAAGGTTTTTACCTTAAACACAGCTTTAAAAGGGGAGTCTCTGTTATATATCTTTTTCAACAAAGAAACTATCTCTGCAACAATAGTGAATTTTCTTGTCGAATTTACGAGTTCGTAGCGAAACATGAAGACTTGTGTTTTTATCGCGATAGTTGTCGTTGGTCTCTCTGGGGGCAGATTTTCGGATGAGAAAGGCTGTTGCCTAAGCAGTAAAACTCGGGAAAAGAACATTTGTAGGGGCAGAATGATTGAACTTAGTACCGAGATGGCTCGAGTGGCCGAGGTTGACCGTGGAAATTTTGTGGGATAAAGAGGGAAAGTGACCGGAAGTGCTTGATCACGCGCGTGTTCACGCGAGTGCCCAGTCGTTTGACCGCTGTGTTCCTCTGGCTCCGGTCCAACATCCGGAAGTCCCTGTTCACGGACTTACCGTCACTCTGCGCATGCTCAGAGTCAGTCTGACAAATCTGATTGGTTCTGGTCTCAATCTATTGTGTTACAAGCCATTCAAAACCGGAATGTCGTGTCGGACCAGGGCCAGAGGTTCACAGCGGTCAAACGACTGGGCACTCGCGTGAACACGCGCGTGATTTACGCACTTCCGGTCACTTTCCCTCTTCATCCCACAAAATTTCCACGGTCAACCTCCGCCACTCGAGCCATCTCGGTACTAAGTTCAATCATTCTGCCCCTACAAACGTTCTTTTCCCGAGTTTTACTGCTTAGGCAACAGCCTTTCTGATCCGAAAATCTGCCCCCAGAGAGACCAACGACAACTATCGCGATAAAAACACAAGTCTTCATGTTTCGCTACGAACTCGTAAATTCGACAAGAAAATTCACTATTGTTGCAGAGATAGTTTCTTTGTTGAAAAAGATATATAAAAGAGACGCCCCTTTTAGAGCTGTGTTTAAGGTAAAAACCTTAGCTGTTTTGTTTTCGCCTTATCCTCGCGAAATGAAACACATACCGCGAAATTTAAATCTGCCGCCATTTTGGCGCTTGCTTGTTTCTATAGAAATGGTGCAATCCATTCCCACGCGCGCTCTATCGCGCGCGCGTGGCTTAAGCATGCGCACTCATTTGACCGCTGTGGAGGCCAGAGGTTCACAGCGGTCAAACGACTGGGCACTCGCGTGAACACGCGCGTGATTACGCACTTCCGGTCACTTTCCCTCTTCATCCCACAAAATTTCCACGGTCAACCTCCGCCACTCGAGCCATCTCGGTACTAAGTTCAATCATTCTGCCCCTACAAACGTTCTTTTCCCGAGTTTTACTGCTTAGGCAACAGCCTTTCTGATCCGAAAATCTGCCCCAGAGAGACCAACGACAACTATCGCGATAAAAACACAAGTCTTCATGTTTCGCTACGAACTCGTAAATTCGACAAGAAAATTCACTATTGTTGCAGAGATAGTTTCTTTGTTGAAAAAGATATATAAAGAGATGCCCCTTTTAGAGCTGTGTTTAAGGTAAAAACCTTAGCTGTTTTGTTTTCGCCTTATCCTCGCGAAATGAAACACATACCGCGAAATTTAAATCTGCCGCCATTTTGGCGCTTGCTTGTTTCTATAGAAATGGTGCAATCCATTCCCACGCGCGCTCTATCGCGCGCGCGTGGCTTAAGCATGCGCACTCATTTGACCGCTGTGTGGGCCAGAGGTCGTGATCCCCGTAACTGACCAAAAGGATCGCGGCCTCTGGGGACGAGAATGGTGCAAACCATTGTCGTCCCCAGAGCCCACGATCCTTCTGGCCTGCGGCAGGAAATCGAGAGCTCTGGGAGCAACCATTCCAGGCATGCGCCGTAGATGCAGACTGTGTGAGACCAGATGGGCAGAATTCGGTTATTTCCATTGTTTCAAAATGGTTGCTCCCAGAGCTCTCGTTTTCCGACCGCTGGTCAAGGGGAACGAGGCTCTGGGAACGAGATTGGGTGCAAACCGGAAATGGCCGAAGATCACGCATGCGCATACGTTTTTGCCGCGGTGTTCGTTACACATGGCTTTAATCACAATTATGTAAGAAAATGATTAAATTAGATTGAGTTACCTTGAGAATCCGTGGTCTTTTTGACGACTTCATGCACCAACGAGAACAAGGCGAGGGCCTGGAACTACCTCATGAAATTTGTCTTCCGGTTGAGGTTTACGCGCGTGTTCGTGGCACGAGCAGTCCATCGCGATCCTTTCACGAGCATGTTCATTTTTGCTTTATTTCCCAATGCATACGAAAGCAATATTTGGTGATATTCAATCTTATTCTGTGCTCGATTTTCCGTCAACAAATATGCACTCAACGGTTAAAGGAGAGTCGGAAATCTGCAACGCGTCCGCCATCTTGAAAGTTTCAGGTAAGCTAAATTTATTAATGAACTTGAATCGGGTCTCATTGATAGTTCTGGGCTTTTTAATTTTAATTTTCCCATTGATTTTATAGGGGGTCAGTAGCGGGGTCAGTAAGGGGGTCAGTGGGGGGTCAGTAGGGGGTCAGTTGACCGGGGGTCAGTGTTTTGTCGAAACCCAATTTATTGACCTACCAAGCAAGGAATTTCCTTTGCCTTGACTTCTTTGAGTTATCAGGGTACACTGTACAAAACAATCAACATTAAATGACAAATTATTAATATTTATTTATCACATTCAACTTTTAAGACTGAAATTTATAAGTATTAAATTTGTAATAGAAACTTGATTGATGTATGCAAAGCAAGAATTTGTAGTATATTATTAGCACTAACATTTTAGGTTGACTCTGCTGATGCAAAGTGGCGTAGTGTATGCTGTACCTTCAAGTTGTCCTTAAGTCAGGACTGGAATTAGATTTAAAAACTTAACTTAAATAATTTGTATAATTTGACTGGTTAATCAAAGCAATTACGGTATTCATGTTAACTTTGATCTAATTCTATTCTTTATTTACATATTTTCATGTTTAATCTCTTCTGGACGAAATGAAAGCGAATGACGAATGCAAAAAGCGTTCTAAAATCATTCGCTCTTGCGTCGCCTTGCCACTCTGAAAATTACACAAAACTTTCATCCACGCGACAGAAAGTGCTGCTTTTCTATCTTAATTTAG
>JAHPZR010010102.1:82500-84071 GCA_019787425.1 Platygyra sinensis
TAAAAACAGTGTCGAAAGTAAGTTGATCGTACCGTGATGAAAAAAACTTGTTTTCTTTCGAGTTTCAGGTAGAGCTTTACAGTATAATGTGGGGAAAGCAATGGCGGATGATGATAAAAGTATTGCAGGGTTGTAGTAGTGCTTTTATAAATACTAATCGCGGGGATTTCGTTATAGTTTTGTAATTTATACCAACTGGCATTTTTAAGAAGATTTCTGGGCTTTAAAAAAATTCGAACTGCTCGGATCGACTGCATGTAAATTTAGCTTAGCTCTGAATCACTGGAGATTGTTGTTAACACTGCAGAATAAACGTCAAATTGTTTTAGTGGGTAATTTTTGCATTTTCAAATTAGCAGAACGTTTGACTTGTTTTAGCCTGCATTGATTATCAGCCGAAGAAAAGAAATATAAGCAAAAATTAATTTAGAAATATTTACAGCTTAAAAGCATTAAGCTTATAAATAAGCTTAAGTACTCAAAATTAAATTAATTTTACCATAGGATAAAGTCTATTGCATTAACACTAAGAAGAAGATGTAATTCTTTATGTAATAAAAATTTTGTTGTTTTCAGAAATTATGCCATGAAGTGGTCAGATGAACATGGCCTTATGCTGTGTAGGGAGGTTCTTCTTCAGGAACGATTTAAAAAGACAAAGTTGAAATTTCTTCTACCAGATTTAGAAAGTTGTGTTGTTTTTCTATAGGAAAAACTGGATTTTTTAATTTTCCTCAGGACATAGAATGTTTACAGTGCGGATCAAAGATATATAGTTGAAGCTAATGTATTTTTAAGGTGGCTGAACACAGTTTTTGATACCTCTGTTTCATTTACATTTTTCTCTAAAACCCTTGATCCTTTGGTCGCCATAAATGGCAGCAAGCAAGTTAACAACACAAACTTCAACTTTTTGATAATTAAGCTGACGTATGTACCGTTGCCATGGCAACATGAACAAATAGAAACAGGTGTTTAAAATCGGTTTTGTTTATTTGCAGAAAATCTAGTCATTAGATTTTCTTCATAATTTGCATGCAACAAGCTTGTAACGATACTCGCAAGTTAGCGCTATTTTAATAATAATTTAACAAACAGATCTTTAATTATCCCTCTTTGAAGGTTCACTGGCATATCTTGAATTTCCTTTGTTAAAGTTCAATTTTTTTCAATCGTCCAGTTACTTATTTCCTAAAGTATTTTCATGCCAAATTTCGTGAAATTCTAATGAGTGGTTCTCGAGAAATAAGCGCCTCCGAGAAGTCAATTTTTCACTCAATCGCACTTTTTTCGACTTACTACGCATGCGCTGCATTCAACTGGGTTCTTTTAGCAACAAAGAAATAGCAGAGCTGAGTTCTTTGCATCGTTACCTTTCTAACATACCTTTGTAATAAAAGAGTAAAACCATCAATTCAATACATTGTGTTCATTTGTGAAGAAAAAAATAGTACAGATAGCAAAGACATTGAGCAAATAAAATGATCGCTCTATTTATGCCATGTTTGTTTTTATGCAATACTTGTGCGCGCGCTGAATCGCGTTAGCAAGAGCGCGCGCCAAAACTGTGT
>JAHPZR010010103.1:0-12500 GCA_019787425.1 Platygyra sinensis
AGAGGTGTAGTTGGTTCTTCTTCTGCCAACATTTGAAAAATTTTTACGGCTGAACCTAGACTAGACATTTGAACTGATAAACTTTGCAAAGAACCGTCCTTTAAGTAGCTCTTACTCTACGCTCAAACTGAACACTGATTGGTTTATAAAACTAGACAATGATGTCATAAGACGCTTACACTGAACACTGATTGGTTTTCTGAAAAAGTAACGCTCAAATTGAACACTGATTGGTTTATAAAACGCTGCAAGCTTGGACAAGATCGCTCAAAGTTGTTGTTGCCTGGTTTATACAAATAAACAATGATGTCATAAGACGCTTACACTGAACTTTGATTGGTTCATAAGCTAGGCATGTTAAGACACTGATCACTGATTGGCTGTTTAAGAGTATATTACAAACGCCATCCAACTAAAATTTCAGTTAGACCATGAAAGCTTGGGAGTTAACCATCCACGCAGTACCCTACATGAGAAAAGTATTAGATGCTGTGAGCAGAACACAACTCGACAGTTACGGCATTGAACGTAATTTTCAAGAAATCGAAGAGGCTTTGCAGGCATTCTTGTTGTATATTCGACTAGCCAAGCAGCAATATGAATGTTTACACCAACTCGAATCAGGTGAGGGAGCTGATTGCCAGCCAGACCAACATTGAGGTGGAGCCCTTTGACAATCACGTGCCTGAAGACAAGCATGTCGACGTATTTCTATTGGATGATCACCTCCTCCAACTACAACAGTTAATTAGTAGTTACAGCGAGAAACAATGTTTACACGAAACCATGTTGTTGCGACGTAGACCTGATTGGGGAGGAATGATACTGGAAATGGTCAAATATAACGAGCACGTGTACCTGTTTGACCAGCAGTGGTACCGTGTCCTCTACAATCCTGAAACCTATTACTTCAAGTTCAAACCCTGTGACACGCCCAACCTAGTAGCCAGACACAGCTGTATTCTAACCAACTGCTCACTCCTGCTGAAAGAAGAAAAGCAAGCTATCCAAACGTTGTTGAAACCCGTGATATTTGGAGAACAGCTGGCTGAACGCATGTTAGAAGTCAATGTTATTACTAACCCGAAGTTGCTGACCCAAGCCAGAGGCGATTATGAAAAACTGTGCTTAAACTTAGAACAGGTCACGCTAGGACTAGTCTATGAACGCGATTGTTGGAAAAACCAGTTTTTCTCGCACAATTATGTAAACTAGTTTAAGCAAAAATAAAATGTTGAAAATTTTAAAAAGTGTGTCATTTGATTACAATGGCTTGTGTTGAATGGACATGGGAAGGACTCCTAAGCACCTGTAAACATATTCATCAAACCTATGGACCCGATATTAAGATTCCTTTTTTATATGACCCTGACGTCTTACAAGTGTTTGACGATACAAAGGTGCACGAAAACGTGTTACGGTTTATGGTGTATATATTATGGCTAGAACAACAACCCAACGCATATGAACAGTATTTACACGTCAAACTCAATCGTTCTAACCTGTGGGCCAAGTGCGTTAACAAATTATGTCAACTAAAGTCTTAGCTCAGTACCACGACCCGGAAAACCCAGCAAGCTATGGAGGTGTGGCACGTTTTGCTAAAAGTCAAGGCATCAGTGTCAAGAAAGCAAAACAAATCCTTGAAAAAGATTTAGGCTACACGTTACACAAACCGCGCCGACGTCACTTTCCCACACTTCCTGTCAAAGTGTTTAACATAGACGAACAGTGGACGTCGGATCTCATTGAGGTTATTAACATATCAAAACAAAACAGAGGGTTCAAATATTTGTTGACGGTGGTGGATGTCTTCTCCAAGTACGCGTGGGTGGAACCCTTAAAAAACAAGACGGGACAAGCGGTCACAACAGCGTTTGAAAATATTTTAAAGCAAGGCAGGAAACCTATACAATTACAAACAGATGACGGAAAAGAATTTTATAATAAAACGTTTGCACAATTACTTAAACGTTATGATATACATCATTTTTCAACCCAGGGGGATGTCAAGGCAAGCGTGGTTGAGAGATTTAATCGTACACTCAAACAGCGTATGTACCGCTATTTTACAACGAATAATACATTAAGGTTTGTTCCTGTCTTACAATCTTTGGTCAAAGGATACAATGGCACGTACCATCGCAGTATTAAAATGGCCCCAAATCAAGTGACAGAAGCCAACAGCTCTGAAGTGTACGCTAATTTGTACAAGAATAAAAAAGTCAAAAAACCCACTTTAAAAATAGGTGATCGCGTGCGTTTGAACAAAAAATTTAGATTGTTTAAAAAAGGTTACTTATCTGGGTGGTCGGAAGAAGTGTTTGTCATTCGAGAAAGTATTCCAGGCCCTGTACCTACGTATAAACTTGAAGAGTGGGACGGAACACCGCTTAAAGGCACATTTTACGAACAAGATGTACAGAAAGTCAATGTCAAAGATGACGATATCTTTCGCATTGAAAAAATTGTTAAACGAAAAGGCAATAAAATGTTAGTGCGATGGAAAAATTGGCCAGAGAAATATAACAGCTGGATCGAGAAAGGTCAAATAGCAAAATTATGAGGAAAGACGATTTTTACTTGACGTTACCCAGTCACAGCAGTTTACAAGAATTTCCGCAGAATGCTAACAATAATTTCAAAGTGCGTTTACCTAAGGTCATACATCTGGACGAGGGGGGCTGGAAAGTCGCATTAGCCAGTATTTCGTTACCGGATCCTAAAAACGTGTTACCTAGTTGGTTGACCAATGATGTGGTATTATTTACTGTCTCGTCTTATTATTCTGAAAAGAATAATACATCAAATAAAATCGGTTTTGAAACCGATGTGAAATTACCGCATATCGGTCGTCACGTGGATTTCACGTCAATGACGCTACACGATTTTTTGAGAGGTTTGATCCTACACATGGAAAAAATTATTATTGAAAGCAGATTATACCCAGGATGGCTAATTGGTTCCAATAATAAAGTGTTTTACCCCGAGTTTATCGTGGAAGATGAACAAATTACCCTGGATACCTCCAAGGTACAATTTACAGAGTTTGGAACTGGGAAGAGCAGTTTTAAAAACCCTGGAATATGGATTCATAAAACGTTAGCGTATGAAATGGGCTGGTTTGAAGATGACCTTCACGAATCAGACCCGCAATTTGCTGTCAAGCTAGGGCCTAACCTCAGCATCAAAACAAACGGTCCCGAAATACCTGCAACCACTGACATTAAATCTCACTTTACCTCGGACGGTCACGCACAAAACGTCACGCATTCAGACAAGTATTGGATTATTCCCCGATGGGCCGACGGAAGTTTGCAGAATTATATTCGTTTGAGTATGGCAGTGAGTTGGCGATTTATAAATTTGGACTATGCCTTTGAAAACGTATTTGGACACAGTACCCGCCCGTTGTATGTCTATTCGGATATAGGAGGCAGTAGCGTGTTGGGAGATCAAATTACTGATTTTATTCGCGAAGTAAATTATAAAAGAGAAGGCAAAGGAAGCTATTATTTTGAACCGACCCACCTACAGTATAAACCTCTACGTAAACAGCTGTTAGACATTATTCACATACAGATTGCAGAAGGAACAGGACATTTAGTTCAGTTTGGAAACGGCGTAACGACCGTGACATTTCATTTCAAGAATGAAAGACGATTTTTACCTAACCCTTCCGAGCAACAGTAGCTTGACCGATTATCCTAACAACAGCAGCAATAATTTCAAGATCAAACTGCCAACACCACTACGATTAGAAGGAGTTTGGAAAGTTGCCTTGGCGAGTATCAGTGTGCCTGATCCTAAAAATGTTTTACCTTCTTGGTTAACGGACAGTTTGCCTTTGGCTTACATGACCTGGTACAACGCAGACACCAATCATTTGAGTAAACATTATTTAGAGGCCTCGTTTCTTCTTAGCGATATCAACGAGCACGTAGACATAAACATGCTGACAGGAACTGAATTTTTGAAAAACGTGTTTCATTATTTTAAAAAGAAAATATATGTTAAAGATGGAAGGGCCAACAGGCAATACGGAAATGCGGACATCGACAAGGTCTATTATCCAGAAATGAGAGTAGAAGGTCAGGACGTGCTGCTGGATAGTAGTAAGGTCGAAAAACACGATTTTGATCGTGGACATGATATAACGCCCCTGGGTTGGATGGCTCCGGGCTTTGCAGTCAACAAACAGCTGGCGTTTGAGATGGGGTGGTTTGTGGAAAACTACAATTCTAATCCTCAAGTAGCTATTCGATTAGGTCCCAATCTTGTAATGGAACCGCACGGTTATCTTAAACCGTTTACAACAGATATTAAAACAAAATTTAACCAAAATGGAGATCTTGCGTCATCCCAATACAAATCAGCCTACTGGATCATTCCAAGAGATTCCAACGGTAAATTAACGGACTACATACGGCTGAGTTTGGATGTAAACTGGCGTTTCACGAACCTTAACTATGCGTTTGAACACGTCTTTGGCAATGCCAGCCGGTCGTTATTCGTGTATTCGGATGTAGGAGGCAGTAGCGTGTTGGGAGATCAAATCACCGATTTTATTCGTGAAGTAAATTATAAAAGAGAAGGCAAAGGAAGCTATTATTTTGAACCGACACAACTACAATATATACCGCTTCGTAAACAGCTTCTTGACATTATTCAAGTACAAGTCGCAGAGTCATCAGGTGCTCTGACTACATTCGGCCGAGGGGTTACGACCGTGACATTTCATTTCAAGCGAGTATGATCGGTAGCGGACTTATACGATTTCACCCTTCTGTGGAACGACCCCAAGACGGCTACGGGTTAACCGACACCGCGTGGAAAACTATTAAAGAAGTGGGCCCCGCGCTTTTGAGGGATGTCATCACAGCTTCAGCTGAAGCCGGTTTGAAAGGTTTAAAAACAGGTGTCAAAGGCAATCAAGTTAATTGGAAAGGTGGTCTCGAAGCAGCCAAGCGAGGCGCTAAACGAAAAGCTACTCAAGAACTCAACAAACTTGTTAAGAAAAAAGTGCGCAAAAGTATTTTCGGATTTTAAGCCATGCGCCCTATTTACTCTCGACGTGTCAAACGTTTGCCTTACTACAAAAGAACGTATAAAGGTGGTACTGTGATCATGACTCGATCAAAACTACCTGACTATCGTTGGGTGCAGAAGGCTGTCTTAACTCGTCAACGTCGCAAGACTAAAAAAAGAAGAAGATGACGAAAGCGTTGACAAAATCAGCTGCAGTTCAGAATCCGACCTTAAACTTATTTGATGTTCCCTCGACGGATTACAGTTTTGAGGAATCGCGCTATGTACCCATCAACCCTTTCACGACGGGTATCCACCCCATTGAATTTCAAATCGCTGCTCAAGACGATTTTATCAATTTAGCAAAAAGTTACTTTGAAGTCGAACTCAAGCTCAAACTGGACAATGCTGGTGACATAGCTAATGACACGCTGGTGACCATATGTAACAATTTTATTCACGCGTTGTTTAAGCAAATTAACGCGCGTTTGAACGGTACTCTAATCAGCCCTCAAACTGACACGTACCATCACAAAGCTTTCATTGATACAGTGATTCACAATGACCGAGACGACGGTGAAACTATCCTGAGGCCAGAGGGTTGGTTTAACGGTCTCAATTGTCGTGACGCTAGCGGAACAGCATTAACCGCCAATCAACTAAATCCTGGTCATGATGATTTCAAAGCACTCTCGCAAGATGAGCAAAATTGGGTCAAATCCATTAAACCGTTTAACGGCGGTAAAAAAGTGGTGTTTAGGTTTAAACCTTACCTAGAAGTGTTTCATCTAAGCAAACTACTTGTGCCAGGCGTGGAAATGCAATTTCAGATGTACTTGAACAGTCGTGAAATCTGGAGTCAAAAACATGGTGGAGCTAGACACATTAGGGACATCACAGCCGACGATCTCAAAATTACGTTGTTCCTGAACCAAGTCAAAGTGTTACCCTCCGTGTACAGAGGTCTGCTTAACCAGTTTCAAAAAAGTTCTTCTAAGAAAGCAGTGTACCCGACGACCAGGAGTGAAATCAGAACCTTTAATCACGCTAATGATAGTGTGTACTTTGAAGCGAATAATATCTTTCAAAACCAGCGTCCTAACAGGGTGATTGTAGCACTGCTCGAGCAGACTGCCTTCAATGGAGATGAAACCAAGTACACGTTTAGTTACAAAACCTTTAACATCACTAGCATCAAACAGCTCATACAAGGAGAGGAATATCCTTACAGAGTCCTAGAATTAGATCACACAGACACCAGCAAGGATCTTAGAGGCTATCACCAGTTTCTCAAAGCCACAGAATGTTTGACTAAAAGAAAAGGCAACATGGTCCGACCAGAGGACTGGGGCAGAAACAAGGGCTGCACTCTGTTCGTATTTAATAACGCTCCTAGCGAATCCCTAAGCAGTCCTGTTCTCAACCCATCCCAGACAGGAGACGTCAAGATTGTCATCCGATTTGGAGCTAACCCGGGCGTGAACCTTACTGTGCTTGTGTACGGAGAATTTGAAAATCTGATAGAAATTGATGGTAACCGTACTGTAATGTA
Organism: Platygyra sinensis; assembly: GCA_019787425.1. Lineage (NCBI taxonomy): Eukaryota > Metazoa > Cnidaria > Anthozoa > Scleractinia > Merulinidae > Platygyra > Platygyra sinensis. Next base: position 6,581 of record JAHPZR010010103.1, read on the forward strand.
CGATTACTACAGAAACTAAGCATGGAAAAAGTAGCCCTGAACAATCACCAGTTAGATTACCTGGCCCAAGCAGACCCGACACTTTGTCAAGTTTTTTACGGCACGGTCCCTTGCGATCGCCTCCCTTCTGTTGTCAACCGAGAGGGTCCGACGGCTTACATTGTCAACACGGACCCACATGATCAGCCTGGAAAACATTGGATTGCGTTATGGACTCAGGACAATGTGTGCGAAATCTTAGACAGTTACGCGTTACCTTTACAAGAGTACAAAACCACAGAGCCGCTGATAGACTGGTTAGAGCGTCATTACAAAGTTCAAGTTTACAGTCAAAAGACATTACAATCTGCGTTTAGTCAAAGTTGCGGCGATTACGCTCTTATGTTTTTAGTCCTCAAAGCCAGAGGCGCTAGCATGCAAGATGTTTTAAGTTTATTTTCAAGTAAAGATTTTGTAAGCAATGACCGTATTGTGGGGAGCTGGCTAAGAGCTCGTGTTGTCGATCAATTAGCGTGGACTCAATTGAAACCCGCTGACCAGATAAACCCCACGTGCGGCCTGTTATAAGAGTGAAAAGTTGAAATAAAGTTTTAGTTTGAAATCTGTGTGTTGTCATGGAAAGACGCGAAGCGTTTACGTTTAGAACTCCCACTAGTATTATGATAGCGGGGCCTTCGGGTTGTGGAAAAACTGTGTTTACCACAAGACTCTTACTCGAAAACTCGGACCTATTTAGCACTACACCCAATACCATACATTATTGCTACGGTTCATGGCAGCATGGTTTTGAACTTTTAAAAAAATGTGGCGTCCAATTTCACGAAGGCGTGCCCGACCGCAATCTGTTACCCAAATGGTTTCCTAAAGGAGGTATTTTGGTTCTGGACGATTTGATGAACGAAAGCAGCAGCGATAAAAATGTTTTGGATTTATTTACCAAAGATTCTCATCATCAACAAATCACTGTCATCTATCTGTGTCAGGATTTGTTTCCGACCGGTAAATTTGCCAAAACCATTTCGCGCAATGCTCATTACATTGTGGCGTTTAAAAATCCGCGAGACCAGTTAGGGTTAAGAAATTTACTACAACAATCGTATCCCACTCAATTCCGAGAAGTGTTGGACACGTTTCGTCAAGTCACCGATCAAAGACCGTTTGCTTACATGGTATTAGATTTACACCCTGCCAGTCGCGACGATCAACGCATCCTTAGCAATGTTTTAAAAGACGAAGGGTTTATGCGCTGTTATCAGTTTCGCAAATAACATGGTGAATGCAAAGAGAAAACGTCGGCAAAGACGTAGAAAACAACGAGGCGGAGCTTTGCCTTTAGCGGCAGCGATTCCAGCACTCATAGCGGTCGGAAAGGCAGTAGGTTTGGGTGGAGCGGGTGGAGCTGCCAGTTATGGAGGTCAAAAAGCCATGCAAGCCCTATTTAAGAAAGCGAAAAAACGTAAACGTTAACCATTTCATCATGGTGCGTCGTAAGAGAACAGTAGTGAAACGTAGGAGAAGAAAGAGACAGCGAGGCGGCGCCTTGTTTCGAAGAAAACCTCGACTCGTGGATAAAATCGCCGAAGGGGCTAGTATGGTTTTATCAGGACCCGCACCCACGTTTGCTTCATTAGGGGCCAAATTAGCTGGACAAGCACTTAAAGGAATCACGGATAATGTGAAATACTATAAACGTCGACGTCGCCGATAGAATGTCAGAAAAGATGGAGCAGCTGGAAGGATTACACGCCTGCTATCATAAACAGTGGTGGTGTCGCTTACAAATGTTTCTTTACTTTAAACGTTGTCACACCTTGTGTAACGTGGTCACGCTTGTGATTTTGGCACTAAGTATTGTCGTGGGCAGCGTGTGGAAAGAAAGTTTTGCCATGGTGGGCTTGACAGCGGCAGCAGCCTTAGTCAAAGGATGGAGCGATTTTAAGAAATATTCACTCAAGATGGACATGTCACGGTTCGCCTACACGACCTACGAAAAGACATTATTTGAAATTAACACGGCTATTCTGAGCGGCGAATTTGATCTCAATAGTTTCTTAGTGAAAATGCAAACTTTGGACGACATTGTAACTGATTTTGCACCGCCGGTCTTTGAACGTGTTACACGCTTGTATTACGACAAGTTTTAAAATAAAAGGCAGTTACACTCCTTTGTTGTTGTCATTGTCATCATGAGTTTGTTTCAACGTCACCGGGGATTTTTGCAAAGCCTCTTACGGGAAGCCAATGCAAAACGGCGAAATGTAATGCTCGATCTCGCCAACAAAAACCAATTAAATGCGCTCAGCGAAATGGTGTTGAATGTCATGAAACAAAACGTGCCTATTCAACCGAAAACGATTCAAAAATTAAAACGCTATAAGAATGTTCTGCAAGCACTAAGACTTCGTCATACGTCGCTAAAACGAAAGCGAGAACAACTCAAGAAACAAACAGGGCGAGGTTTCTGGCAAGGTTTAAACGAATGCTGCGCAGCATGTTGTGCTTAGGAAGAGATGAAAATGGGTATCCGGCCGACGGAATCGACATGGTGTCCGAACGACCAAAACCTAAAAACCCTATAAGCGAATTGATTGTGTTATTACAGCAAGCCAATAAAAGAGAAGAAGAACTCAAAGATAAAGTGGATTATTGGCATCGAAAATATAACCAGCTCTATGCTGATTACATAGCTTTAAAGTACGACGACTTATGTCTTACGTGTCAGAAAGTACAAGATTCCACACGGTCCGGTAAAACCTACACGTTGTGTGAATCTTGCGCTGCCGGTAGACAAACTATCGAAAGTCTCCAAAGAGAGTTAAAAAAGGAACGAGAGGACTCAATATACTGGCAAGGGTGCTACGAAACAGCCCTGAAAGAATTATCAGAGTGAGTCAACAATAATGAATGAAGTGATCATGGTCCCGGCCGAGGAATTTAATCGGCTTTCGAATTATTATCAAAGCAAAATTACCGAGAGTGCGTTACTCAACAAGGCTGGGCGATTGGCGGCCGAACAACAATTGATTTTAGAAGATAAGAGTATTCCCGATAGTTTAGCCGTACGCATGGTGAGACCCATGGCTTTAGAACAAGGTCGATTGGTCAAACGGGTTCGAACCGGTACAGCTCAACCTGCAAGCTATGAAGGCATCGAAGAACCGGAAGGGATGGTCGATGCGCCGATCGAACGTTTGCTCAAAGATATTATCAAAAAGCAAGAACCTGAGGTGATCGAAATAGAATCGCCGAAAAAACCGACTGGCAAAAAAAAGTCGCTTAAAAAATTGACTGTAAAAAAGCAGCCATATTCTCCCAGACCCGAGAAAAAACCTAAACCTTCGACCAGCGGTTATAAAACACCGGCGTCGAGTGTGATACCAAAAGGTCTTAGTCCGGCAGCTAAGAAAACTTTAAAAGAACTCGGGTGGAAAGAAGGCGACGACAGTCCTAGGGGTGGTGTAGCAGGAAAGAAGAAACTAAAAAAGACCGAAGCAGAAAAACTACAAGAGGGTTATTGGGAAGCGTGGAGAAAAAAGCTTGATTATGAAACGGACTCGGACTAAACGAAAACAGCGTGGAAGAGGGGTGGACATTCAAAAATTATTGAGCAAGACTGGTATCGAATATCACGTGCCGGGCTATCAATATCTAGGGCCAGGTACAAAGTTAAAGAAACGTCTGGCTCGAGGGGATTCTGGGAAAAACCGACTGGATCGTATCGCCAAACAACACGACATCGATTATGCGCGAGCCAAGAACTTACAGGACAAATGGAGAGCCGATGCTAAGATGATTGAATCGATTAACAAATTGCCGGGCAAAAAAACTTTGACCGAGAAAGTGATTCGGAAAATAATGAAAGCCAAGAAGCGAATGAAATTGTAATCTGTTTCTTTAATAAAGTTTGTTTACTACTACGCATGCGTGTTTATTGAGTACCATCTTTATAATTTAATTACATACCGCACATGCGCACCAAGTAGGGGACACAGTAATTAGTCCCACATTTGTCAGAAAACATTTAATGACTCATATATAAACACACGGTTACTTTACCAAAAAGTAACACGTGGCTTAAGATTAAATATTTAATTTAATCTTTAACCACGTATTTTCTTAACACTTTGACTACTACGCATGCGCAGTGACTACGGGGACAGAGTAATTGGTCCCACATGGGTCAGGGGACGTTTCGTGACTCATATATAAACAACCCTTGACCTTATGGTTTACCAGGATGCACTGCGCATGCGCAGTGACTAAAGTGAAAGAGTGCCTAGTCCCACATGGGTCAGCAAACATGTCATGATCCTAATATAAGACTCATTTGACGTACCAATCTGGTAACTAGGGTTACTACCTTCTTAGGGCGCCATGATGGATATGTTAATTAGGGTTGACGTCATAGAAGGGTAGAGGGGTCCCAGGGATGACGTCATAGGGGAACTAGGGAAAGGATGACGTCACCAAGGTGACGCCATTAGGGTTGAGGGCCGCCATCTTGGGTTAGGGCTAGGGTTCATTTGCATAAGAATTAGGGCTCAGAGAGCCAATCAGAGCGCGAGTTAGGGTCAGATCTAACGCATAAGACTACTAATGTGGACTTGTTTTTTTCCCGGGAGAAGAAATCTCCTGATTATTGTACACACATTTTTTTTTAATCCGGCCAGTATTGTAATTTGAGGCCAGTTATAATGAGGTTTAGTTGTTATATGTAACGCCCCACCGTTTGCATTGTTGTAGATTTGTTATAATGAGCGTTACTGTTTCTTACTTCCATTCAAGGAAGCTCTTATATTACTGTATTCTGCAGTCTATTTGTCCTCATGTGACTGTCTTGTCTTTGAAATCTCATGGGATCCCTGGGCAGTGATGACGCGAAAGAATTATAAAATTAAACGATACTTACCTGTAAGTAGAAGTTTGATTGGAATTCTATCGAGTCATCAAACTGCACCAAGGGATCACATGCCCACCGCAGCATGTTTACCTCACATTTTACCCTCCCAGACTGGGTATGTTTTTGAGGACTTTTATTTTCTTTTACCCTGGTGTCAATTGCGGCACTCACATTCGGCTGTGAATACTGATTATGCACATGCGCATAGCTATCTCATGTGATCCCTTGGTGCAATCTCGTTCCCAGAGCCTCGTTCCCCTTGACCAGCGGTCGAAAAACGAGAGCTCTGGGAGCATCCATTTTGAAATAACAATGGGAAATAACCGAATTCTGGTTATCCGGTTCACTGCGCAGTCTCAGTCTGCATCTATTTCATGCTATGGCGCATGCCTGAAATGGTTGCTCCCAGAGCTCTCGATTTCCTGCCGCAGGCCAGAAGGATCGTGGGCTCTGGGGACGAGAATGCCCTTGGTGCAGTTTGATGACTCGATAGAATTCCAATCAAACTTCAACTTACAGGTAAGTCTCGTTTAATTTTATAATTTTTAAACATATATCTGCTGGCCTGTCTTCAGCACGGTGGACCGCTTTGTTTTGAAAATAGAATAAGGCTTTTTCGCAATGCGTGACATCGGCATTGTTTCTGGGTAACATGTTACGTGCACGAAAATATTGATTCGCTTTATGTTTTCGAGTTCTGAGTAACCAATATGTTAAGAGAAGTGCCCATGCGACTGTTTTCAAGTGTACATTGTAACAGATAGAATAAACGTCTTGAGAGAGCCAAAGTAAACTCCAGATGTTTCCACTGGTTTCCAGCCGCCATGTTGGCGTCCCTCAGACGAACTCCAACATGGCGTCTCCATACTAAACACTACAATTTTCAGTGATACCCTTTAACGAATAACTCGAGTTTGGAGTATCGCACATCCCCGGAACTTTGGCACGTTTTTTATTTATTACTCTGCTACGAAATTTCAATTTCTTGGCCCAATTTATTGAATGGCAAGCGAGTTTATT
>JAHPZR010010103.1:17500-25000 GCA_019787425.1 Platygyra sinensis
TAAACATTCCAAAAAGCGCTGGTGTTAAGCTTTTTAAAGCTGGGTTAGTTTTCAAGATAACTAATTTCTCGCGTCGTTTCGACGTTTTATCAAGCCCGGCTAAACTAGTGCAGCATTTCAAAGCAACATATCATATGGCGACGTTGTTAAGCAGATTTAAATTCTACTTTCAACGTTGCTGTAAGGGAATGTTTCAATTCAGAACTCCAAGTACAACCTACATTGTAAATGGATTAAAAAAAAAGAACAAATTACAAATTCAAGCATTTAAGAGTCATACTCAGTTATTTTCGAGCTATATAAGAAAGTCGCGGCAACCGTACCTCGCCGATTTTGCTGAGATTTGGCATGCAATCTTGTTTTAGGGTCCAAACTACGAAATGGATGTCAAAAAGTTCTAATTCTTTTTACTTTGGGAAATATCGAGAAGGCCGATTTTGGGTGACCTTGGCGGCCCGCCATTATGGCGGATCGAAGGAGTTCTTGTTACATTAATCCCGATCTTGCCATGGTAATTTCTCGACAATTCTTGCAAGAGACATAAAGAACTATCGGTGTTTGTCTTATTTATCAACATAGTTTCGGAAAATGATAACCTTGAACGACCAACGGCTAAGAGGTCCTAAGAGGCTCGAAGTTATGTTTGCGTCGCTTTAAATAGTCGCAAATTTATTGCAAATTAGAAGGTTAATATCTCCATTGTTATCTCGATTAAGAACTTGCCATTTACCCTGAACACAGCTTGTTTATTGAATAACTGATTCCCTTAATAAAAAATAGGGGAAATTTAACGGAGGACATAAAAAAATTATAGCACCAGACAGTCTGAACAGTTTAGCCACTGCTGAGGATCAGCCGGTTAAGCGAATACGGCAGATGTTAATTGAGAGACATGAAGAGAAAACTATTCCTGTCGTCTAAATAAAGTTATTTCCATGTTTCTCGTTTATATGGTACAAATACCCTACGTCTCAAGACGTGTTAAAAAATATTGACACACAATTTCTGGTGAAATCTTGAACTGACATGAATCATTTTGTTGTTCAATTGTAAACATTCTTCATAACACGAACTCGATTTTTTTTTCCAAATCAAAGTATTTTGAAAATCACCCAGAACATAGGAACTCAAATATCAGTTCCAATATCTAAAAAAACTATTTATTTTATCCATTTTACGTGGCTACAAACCATCGCGGAAATAGCGACCGACACAATTTTAGTAGAGATATGCAAATTACGTCACGTCTCAAATTATGTCCTCTTTCACTGATTCAGGCTTGTAAACTCCCCTTTGTACTCCCCTTTCTCTAGGTGGCATATAAAAATCACCTACCTTAGCGTCTATTGTGAAAAAGTTGTGTGTCCCGGAAGAATTTGAAGCCTGAACGATGAACGTTGAGGAGATAACGAGGATCAGGACTGATTGACAAACTGACGTGAAATGAACATCTTTTCCCGTTCTCTAACTTGCAGCGCGCGCATTCGCTAATTAAGTTTATTCACTCAATCCTACCGTGAACAGGGCGAATAATTTTTCTTGCTGTGGTTTGATTTAAGGTAAGTGGCTTTATTTTATTTCTAGCTTTATTTCTTTGGCAATATCACCCGTACCCTCAGTGTACTTCAAAAGCGTCTCTGCTTTTCAGAAGGTAACAGAACAAAAGTTGAGCTCAAATTGATTACTTGGTAATTGAATTACTCATAGTGATCCAATGTTAACTTGTACTTCTTACTTTTTATTTCAGAGTTTTTGATTTCTTCGTCGATGTCCAGTTCTAAATGGCTTTCATCGAAACAAAGATGAAGTAACAATGGTTAGATGTGGGTTTTCAAGGTTTGTTACGGACAGCTGCGGACAAAGCATAGCATCAAGCGAGTGCGTATCGCTTTCGCAATGCACCAGAGATATAAGGCCTCTTCTGAAAGGTTTCAACGTTATCGATGCTTCGCTTAAAAGCGAAATTCAACTACTTTGGGCAAGAGCAGGTACTGATTCGAATTACGTATCTATTTTGTTGGAAACATTTGCGATGTTCTATATCCACTCTATCGATGGTTTCAAGAATTACATACGACTTATCATTAGCGCCCGGTAATCTGGGTTCTAAGGGCCTATTTACATTGCCGGATTTCATACCGTGAGGGTCTGGGTACAATCGGTGTATTATGGGATTAACAACACAAGACCCATACATTCAGGAAGAGCACACCGAGCTTTACAAAATCCTTAAGTTTCGTGTAAATTGCGCCAATATTGAACAAGCTACAGCCATTCAAAAAGGTAAAAATTTAGTAACAAATGTATGGATTGCCGGAGACTTGTCCGGAAATCCATACATTTTCCGGACAAGTGTCCGGCAATCCATACATTTGTTACTAATTTTTTACGTTTTTGAATGGCTGTATCTTGTTCAATATTGGCCCAATTAACACGAAACTTAAAGATTTTGTAAAGCTCGATGTGCTCTTTCTGAATATATGGGTCTTGTGTTGTTAATCCCATAATACACCGATTGTACCCAGGCCCCCGACGTATGCAATCCGGCCAATGGGGGAGGGTGCCCCGGCTAACCGGGCTACCCGACTAGAATGGTTGACACATCGGCCCTCCTTTACATGCAACTTACCTAACCGAGACAGTGAGTGGGCTGCGTAAATTATCTTTTGAGCGGCCACTAAAACGCAACAAACAAAATGGCCGACCAAAGAAACTTTTTGGTGGCAAGTATAATTTTTATTGCCGTATAATTTTCAGTGCACAGGACTTTTGTTTATGGTAACTACGAAAAAAAATTCACCTTCCACCGTCATGTTTTCGCGGCCTCCTCGGCTAGCCGGGATAGCGGGATAGCACGGCAGGAAGCGTTTACATGGTAAAAAGCTATCCCGTCTAGCCGGATGCCCTAGGCAAGTAGACAGGGCTCCCCGGTTAGGTGGGCTACCCTGTCTAGCATGAACGCTTAAATGCGTTTTCTAAAGACACGTATGAAAAGTTAGCTTATCCAGGGTAGCTTGCGTTAGCTGGGTAGCCCGGTTAACCGGGGCACCCCTCCACGTAAAGAGGCCCTAGGCTAGGAAGTGGCATTGGAGCAGAATATTCTTGAGTAGGTAAAATCTTCGTCTTGGGAAAGGACATCCTGTTGATGACATAGTTGACATGGAGAATCAAACTAAGCGGACCATTAGAAGAGTACGATACCACTTATTACACTGATGGTGACAACTTTATTTTTTCTCTTTTTTCTCGATCGTGCCAACTCTCTTATGCGACAATGAATTTTGCCTGGGCTCATCGCTGTGCATGACTTTTTGTTGCGAATTTCTCCCTTGTTTAAAGTTTTTATTTTTGCTTTTGGTATATATACCCCACTATAACGTTTCTAACGATACTTCCCTAATTAGAAGTACTATCTTAGCAGGCCTTTTCAACTTACTGCAGGAAGCAAAAACGTCACAATATGTCCACGGCATCGGGATGTCTACGGAACACGATGGATGTCGGGAAAGAAAAGATGTCGCATAAGAGAGTTGGCACGATCGAGAAAAAAGAGAAAAAATAAAGTTGTCACCATCAGTGTAATAAGTGGTATCGTACTCTTCTAATGGTCCGCTTAGTTTGATTCTCCATGTCAACTATGTCATCAACAGGATGTCCTTTCCCAAGACGAAGATTTTACCTACTCAAGAATATTCTGCTCCATGCCACTTCCTAGCCTAGGGCCTCTTTACGTGGAGGGTGCCCCGGTTAACCGGGCTACCCAGCTAACCAAGCTACCCTGGATAAGCTAACTTTTCATACGTGTCTTTAGAAAACGCATTTAAGCGTTCATGCTAGACAGGGTAGCCCACCTAACCGGGGAGCCCTGTCTACTTGCCTAGGGCATCCGGCTAGACGGGATAGCTTTTTACCATGTAAACGCTTCCTGCCGTGCTATCCCGCTATCCCGGCTAGCCGAGGAGGCCGCGAAAACATGACGGTGGAAGGTGAATTTTTTTTCGTAGTTACCATAAACAAAAGTCCTGTGCACTGAAAATTATACGGCAATAAAAATTATACTTGCCACCAAAAAGTTTCTTTGGTCGGCCATTTTGTTTGTTGCGTTTAGTGGCCGCTCAAAAGATAATTTACGCAGCCCACTCACTGTCTCGGTTAGGTAAGTTGCATGTAAAGGAGGGCCATGTGTCAACCATTCTAGTCGGGTAGCCCGGTTAGCCGGGGCACCCTCCCCCCCATTGGCCGGATTGCATACGTCGGGGGCCTGGGTACAATCGGTGTATTATGGGATTAACAACACAAGACCCATATATTCAGAAAGAGCACATCGAGCTTTACAAAATCTTTAAGTTTCGTGTTAATTGGGCCAATATTGAACAAGATACAGCCATTCAAAAACGTAAAAAATTAGTAACAAATGTATGGATTGCCGGACACTTGTCCGGAAAATGTATGGATTTCCGGACAAGTCTCCGGCAATCCATACATTTGTTACTAAATTTTTACCTTTTTGAATGGCTGTAGCTTGTTCAATATTGGCGCAATTTACACGAAACTTAAGGATTTTGTAAAGCTCGGTGTGCTCTTCCTGAATATATGGGTCTTGTGTTGTTAATCCCATAATACACCGATTGTACCCAGACCCTCACGGTATGAAATCCGGCAATGTAAATAGGCCCTTAGAACCCAGATTACCGGGCGCTAATGATAAGTCGTATGTAATTCTTGAAACCATCGATAGAGTGGATATAGAACATCGCAAATGTTTCCAACAAAATAGATACGTAATTCGAATCAGTACCTGCTCTTGCCCAAAGTAGTTGAATTTCGCTTTTAAGCGAAGCATCGATAACGTTGAAACCTTTCAGAAGAGGCCTTATATCTCTGGTGCATTGCGAAAGCGATACGCACTCGCTTGATGCTATGCTTTGTCCGCAGCTGTCCGTAACAAACCTTGAAAACCCACATCTAACCATTGTTACTTCATCTTTGTTTCGATGAAAGCCATTTAGAACTGGACATCGACGAAGAAATCAAAAACTCTGAAATAAAAAGTAAGAAGTACAAGTTAACATTGGATCACTATGAGTAATTCAATTACCAAGTAATCAATTTGAGCTCAACTTTTGTTCTGTTACCTTCTGAAAAGCAGAGACGCTTTTGAAGTACACTGAGGGTACGGGTGATATTGCCAAAGAAATAAAGCTAGAAATAAAATAAAGCCACTTACCTTAAATCAAACCACAGCAAGAAAAATTCTTCGCCCTGTTCACGGTAGGATTGAGTGAATAAACTTAATTAGCGAATGCGCGCGCTGCAAGTTAATGAACGGGAAAAGATGTTCATTTCACGTCAGTTTGTCAATCAGTCCTGATCCTCGTTATCTCCTCAACGTTCATCGTTCAGGCTTCAAATTCTTCCGGGACACACAACTTTTTCACAATAGACGCTAAGGTAGGTGATTTTTATATGCCACCTAGAGAAAGGGGAGTACAAAGGGGAGTTTACAAGCCTGAATCAGTGAAAGAGGACATAATTTGAGACGTGACGTAATTTGCATATCTCTACTAAAATTGTGTCGGTCGCTATTTCCGCGATGGTTTGTAGCCACGTAAAATGGATAAAATAAATAGTTTTTTTAGATATTGGAACTGATATTTGAGTTCCTATGTTCTGGGTGATTTTCAAAATACTTTGATTTGGAAAAAAAAATCGAGTTCGTGTTATGAAGAATGTTTACAATTGAACAACAAAATGATTCATGTCAGTTCAAGATTTCACCAGAAATTGTGTGTCAATATTTTTTAACACGTCTTGAGACGTAGGGTATTTGTACCATATAAACGAGAAACATGGAAATAACTTTATTTAGACGACAGGAATAGTTTTCTCTTCATGTCTCTCAATTAACATCTGCCGTATTCGCTTAACCGGCTGATCCTCAGCAGTGGCTAAACTGTTCAGACTGTCTGGTGCTATAATTTTTTTTATGTCCTCCGTTAAATTTCCCCTATTTTTTATTAAGGGAATCAGTTATTCAATAAACAAGCTGTGTTCAGGGTAAATGGCAAGTTCTTAATCGAGATAACAATGGAGATATTAACCTTCTAATTTGCAATAAATTTGCGACTATTTAAAGCGACGCAAACATAACTTCGAGCCTCTTAGGACCTCTTAGCCGTTGGTCGTTCAAGGTTATCATTTTCCGAAACTATGTTGATAAATAAGACAAACACCGATAGTTCTTTATGTCTCTTGCAAGAATTGTCGAGAAATTACCATGGCACGATCGGGATTAATGTAACAAGAACTCCTTCGATCCGCCATAATGGCGGGCCGCCAAGGTCACCCAAAATCGGCCTTCTCGATATTTCCCAAAGTAAAAAGAATTAGAACTTTTTGACATCCATTTCGTAGTTTGGACCCTAAAACAAGATTGCATGCCAAATCTCAGCAAAATCGGCGAGGTACGGTCGCCGCGACTTTCTTATATAGCTCGAAAATAACTGAGTATGACTCTTAAATGCTTGAATTTGTAATTTGTTCTTTTTTTTTAATCCATTTACAATGTAGGTTGTACTCGGAGCTCTGAATTGAAACATTTCCTTACAGCAAGTTAGTAATTTAAATCTGCTTAACAACGTCGCCATATGATATGTTGCTTTGAAATGCTGCACTAGTTTAGCCAGGGCTTGATAAAACGTCGAAACGACGCGAGAAATTAGTTATCTTGAAAACTAACCCAGCTTTAAAAAGCTTAACACCAGCGCTTTTTGGAATGTTTACCAACGTATAATTCTTCACAAAACGCCTAGCAACAAAATAGCTGTATGCAGTTATCTTGAAGCGTCACTGCGTTCTTATTTAAAAATTTAAAAATGATTCTCTGTTAGCATTAAAGTAGGATTGAAGAGGAAGGAAATCTTAAAAATCTGCTTTATTCTCGCTAAGGGATGTGTAAAATCACCTAAAGAAGGAAGACGCTGCATATTTCGTTTCATACTGTAACTGATTAGGCAAGGTAGTTAATTTGATACTCGTGTAATCTTGTTGGACAGATCTTTCAAAGCTCTTCGAAGTGGTCGAAATGTTGGAGTTCCAAAGGCATATGAACGAAATGCGGGTTTTCTTATTATGGTAGTAACAAAAACCTCATACTACATGTGATGTTCTTGTTACAAATTATATTATATGAATTAAATCATTGACATACAAATATGAGCTTAATGCCCATGAGTTAGTTTTTCGTTTCAGAGGTGATCATCCTTTGAATTCTGTAAACAACTCGGAAAAGTAAAAACGACCTCTTACGTGCTCTAAAGCACTCCACAATTAATTAAAAGCGTTATTAGCAGTAACAGGTGGATTTGCATGGAACATCGCGATTTCACCACCGTATGAAGTTACGGTTTTTCATAAGTGTCTTAAAACCACCCAATTAATTCAAATATGCGGAAAGCATCTTTGTTGTTTACGTATTGACGTATATTGCGGTCTGGAGGC
>JAHPZR010010103.1:27500-41612 GCA_019787425.1 Platygyra sinensis
ATGAGAGCTGTGCAGGGGATACCAATTGTTGTAGGATAATTGGGATGTGTAACAATAAACTTGGACAAGTGGCTGGGAAAGTTGAATGTTAAAATTAGTATTTCATTACTACAAAAAATCTACGTTACTGGGAACGGCGAGGATTTTGAGAAAAGTGCTAATGCGCTAGAGTAAGGAAAAAACTCTAAGGGACCTTTGGTCATGGGCTATGACCCGCTCCCTTAGGAAGCAAACCGGAAAAGCATCGTCCAATTCACAAAGATGATGATAACAATAACAGAAACGACAACGATAATAATGTGAAACATATATGAAATACTTCATATTTAAACTGCAGTTGAAGAGGAAAGTTAAGAATGATCATCGTAGTAATTTTTCCATTTAAGCAAATGGTAAGAGAGAGCCTGACAAAATCAGGGCTTCAACAAGATTCGAACCCGTGACTTACTCGGTATTTTCGCGGAGGTCACGGCTTCGAATCCCGTTGAAGCTTTGATTTCTTCAGGCTTCTTCTTTCCAATTGCTTAAATTGGAAAGTTTACTGCGATGGTCATTCTTAATTGTGATAATGATACTGATAATGATAATGATAATGATAATGACAATGACAATGACAATGACAATGACAATGACAATGACAATGACAACGACAACGACAATGACAATGACAATGACAATGACAATGACAAGGACAAGGACAAGACAAGGGCAAGGACAATGACAATGACACTAACAATGATAATGACAATGACAATGACAACGACAAAGACAATGAAAAGGATAATGATAATGATAATGATAATAATAATGATAATTATTTGATTTTCCCAAGTCATCACCACAGTTAAGCTTACGACGACAAACATAGATATTCCTTGCTCCACAGCTTCCACAGACTATACTTACATTTACAAATCCGGAGAAAGAAAAAGTGGCGTTTATATGATCAACCCAGATAGTTCAGGGATCATTAGTGTGTTCTGTGACCAAACAACAGCCGGAGGGGGCTGATTAGTGTTACACAAGAGACTGGACGGCTCCGTGGATTTCTACCATCATTGGGCCGAGTACAAACGTGGCTTTGGATCTTTGCCTGGTGAATTTTGGTTCGGTCTTGACGAAATACACCGTCTGACTAGCAATGGAAAACGCAAGCTACGCGTTGATCTGGAGGACTTTGCAGGGAAAAGCTATTACGCTGAATACGATTTATTTAAAGTAGCGAGTGAGGGAGAGAAATACCAACTAAGCATGGGAAATTACTCAGGTTTGAATTTTTACGTTCTTTTATAACTTTCATCTCAGTTACAACGAATTCTGTTGAAATTAACTTCCAATAGAACCAATGAGCTCCTTGACATCTTTCATATCGTATAAACCAGCGTTTTGCGATTCGCGGGTGTTTCTGACTGTAAGAGAAGCGAAATATTTCCGCTTTGTTTTAATACACTGATACGTATGCGGTGATAACGCAAACCCTAGTTTCAAAGATGCTCTTCGTCTACCACAACTACTCTCAGTGGTACACCTTCAAAAAGTCACTCTACGTTGTGTCGGTTTCTGCCTTCATATTCTTCATTTAATTTGTGAAGTCGATTAGACGACTACTTTGATCCAACGTATACCAGCAGGATCATCGTTCCGGTTGCTTGCTTAAACATTTTATAAAAAGAATGCCCTCTATGTGCAATCTAGTACTCGCTGCAAAGCTCGTGGACCGTTAATAATTTCGTGATTGTGCGGATGACTGATGTGCCTACTGCTTTTAATTCAATGTTGTAAATGCGGAGGATATTGGTGGTTTTCACGTCTCGAAAATAAGCTTATTTATCACGCAAGTAAAAAATAAAATCGCTTACCATTCAATAAATTGGGCCAAGAAATTGAAATTTCGTAGAAGAATAATATATAAAAAACGTGCCAAAGTTTCGGGGATGTGCGATACTCCAAACTCGAGTTATTCGTTAAAGGGTATCACTGAAAATTGTAGTGTTTAGTATGGAGACGCCATGTTGGAGTTCGTCTGAGGGACTCCAACATGGCGGCCGAAAACCAGTGGAAACATCTGGAGTTTACTTTGGCTCTCTCAAGACGTTTATTCTCTCTGTTACAATGAACACTTGAAAACAGTCGCATGGGCACTTCTCTTAACATATTGGTTACTCAGAACTCGAAAACATAAAGCGAATCAATATTTTCGTGCACGTAACGTGTTACCCAGAAACAATGCCGATGTCACGCATTGCGAAAAAACCTTATTCTATTTTCAAAACAAAGCGGTCTACCGTGCTGAAGACAGGCCAGCAGATATATGTTTAAAAATTATAAAATTAAACGAGACTTACCTGTAAGTTGAAGTTTGATTGGAATTCTATCGAGTCATCAAACTGCACCAAGGGATCACATGAGATAGCTAGGCGCATGCGCATAATCAGTATTCACAGCCGAATGTGAGTGCCGCAATTGACACCAGGGTAAAAGAAAATAAAAGTCCTCAAAAACATACCCAGTCTGGGAGGGTAAAATGTGAGGTAAACATGCTGCGGTGGGCATGTGATTACACCAGGGTAAAAGAAAATAAAAGTCCTCAAAAACATACCCAGTCTGTGAGGGTAAAATGTGAGGTAAACATGCTGCGGTGGGCATGTGATCCCTTGGTGCAGTTTGATGATTCGATAGAATTCCAATCAAACTTCAACTTACAGGTAAGTCTCGTTTAATTTTATAATTCGTCATCACTGTCCAGGGATCCCATGAGATTTCAAAGACAAAACAGTCACATGAGGACAAATAGACTGCGGAATACAGTAATATAAGAACTTCCTTGAATGGAAATAAGAAACAGTAACGCTCATTATAACAAATCTACAACAATGCAAACGGTGGGGTGTTACATATAACAACTAAACCTCATTATAACTGGCCTCAAATTACAATACTGGCCGGATTAAAAAAAAATGTGTACACAATAATCGGGAGATTTCTTCTCCCGGGAGAAAACAAGTCCACATTAAGGGACAGGACTTCATTAGAAGTTACTCAATATGTAGTACTGCTGATGCAAAGGTGGTGGATTGGACTGGTTTATCGTAGAATCGATCAAATGATCTAGACGAGGACCACCCTGCTGTTCGCAAAATCTCGTCCATTGGAATACATGCTGCTTTGGCTTTGGAAGTGGAGGCAGACCGAGTGCTGCGTGGTTTGAATGATGCAACATCAATTCCAGCAGAGGACATGACAGTTCTAATCCACCTTGACAAAGTTTCCTTTGAAATTGCTTTGTGTGGCCTAGTGAAGCTAAGAAATAGCTGAGTTTCTTTTCCTCTCAAGGGCTGGGTTCGTTTAAAGTATTCCGTTAGGTATGAATAAACACAGAGGGACTTGTCATGGGGTTATGCATGCAACGTAACTGGCAGTGGCCGATAGCCAGGCCTACTTTGTTTAATGTGAGCGGGTAAAACAAACTCAAAACATGAAGATGTATCTTTCATGAAGTTAATATTAAAGTGCCTATGAAGTAAAACATAATTGCTACTTATTTGAAAGGCGTTTCAAAGTAAAGAAGAATGGCGTTTTCCTTTTGGGAATAACTTTTTTTATTTTTTGAGATATTTACGTTTTTGTATTATGCAAATGAGGAAAGTGATGACGTCATAGGTGGCTCCACTAAAACAGTACAACACTCAATCAAGAATATCTCCAGAAATATTGGAGCAGTGTTCTTCAAACTTGGCACCAGAAACGTACATCACAAAAGAAACAGAATGACACCTGCTATGTTGTTGCCATGGCAACACTCTCGGCCCCAGTCTCTTTCTGTGAAAAACCAAATATCCCCAATTGCAATCTTTTAAAGTGGGACAGAGGCTCTAGCTCGGCACACAAATGGTTCCCATATTGCCTTAACTATCCCCAATAGGTTGTTGTGAGTGGATGATCCTTGTTTAGGATAAAATCTGGAAATTTTAGTCTCAATTAAAACAGGACCAGCGGCATAACTGTTGTCATGGCAACAGCACGACAGGTGTCATTTGGCTTCTTTTGTGATGTACCGTCCTGATGCCAAGTTTGAAGAACACCGCTTTAATATTTCCAGAGATATTTTGTATTGAGTGCTGTACTGTATTAGTGAAACCACCTATGACGTCATCACTTTATTCACAAAAACGTAAATATCTCTAAAAGGAAAAAAGATATTCCAAAAAGAAAAACGCCATTCTTCTATTGTTCACATAGCAATTGCGTAATTCAAACGGGAAGTCTTAGAAAGAGTAGGAGGCGTCAAACAGACATGAGCAGAAATTGCTCTTAATGACAGAGACTAAACACGCCATCACTTATTACAGTGTTGACTCGTTATGGTTGTTGTTTTGCCTTCGCATCGCCAGCTGATGCTAGCTTAAGGTGGCTCAATAGGGTTTTAAGAGCGCGCGCAGCGATGATGCGAGCTCTAGTAATGTGCGCGCGCTAGCTGACGCAAGCTCATGCAAAGCAGCGAACAAGTCAACAATATAGCTCAAATTACAGCCCAGAAGTAGAAACAGAGAAACTATTTAAAAGAAAACGTAAAGTAAATGATTTGGACCGAAAGGTCTTCTGTGTATTTTGATGAGACCGCCATTGTCGAGTTGCTCATCGACAAAACCGCGTTGTTCGAAAATTCGCGCATGCTCACATAGCGATCTTGGCGAGTTCCTATTCTGACGACGTAATTGCCGTTGAGGTGAAAAAATAGAAAAATCCTTATCAGATTTCTCGAATTTCCTTCGGTGAAATTCCTTAAGATTTGGCAGAGAAGTTATTCCTTATTAGCTTTCCTTGCTTTCAATTTATCAGAAAAATTTGTAAGACAAGGTTTTCGCTCAGCGAAAAAAACACAAAAATGCTAAAAACGAAAAAACTACCTTGACAACCCCTACTTTTTTCTATTTTAAAAGTTTTTTCTTGCCAGACTCTACCCGGTTTGAGCATATCAGAAAATTTTACCGAAGGAAATTGAAGAAAATTGAAATGAAAGCCAAATAGACGTCAAAAAATGGCGATGTTTGAGTAGTTTTAATTTGAGACTAAAAGCCTTGATATCAGAGGTGACTGTTGAACAGCAAATTTTGGCCCTTGTTTGTTATGTTTCTGTAGCTTTGATTAGGAAAATGGCAAAAAGAACGAGAATATTAACTTTCGATTGAGGCCACTGGCGCGCGCTTCGTAATCTTGCATAACCCTATTGAGCCACCTTAACACCATCTTCCTACTTTCCACAAATTTTGACAACTGAAGGTGCACGTTGCGGTGCAAAAATAAATGTTTTAGCCCTAGTTGTTTTTCTTTCAAGGATTTCAATAATGCTACGTCCTGCGCAAGCGGGGAGTGAATTCGAAAATTTCGTTACATTTTAATTGATAGCCTTTAAACCGCGTTTTGTACTCTTCTACTTCGTATATCCTAACACCCAACAGATTGGGCTGGCATCACAAATTCTGCCTCATAAGCACCTTGAGTTTGTTTTCGGTTTTTCTTTTCAACCTCTTCTTCTCGTTTATATTTTGTGGCATTCCTATTTTCCTGTCTTCATATAAACACACCTTGAGTACTTTCAGTCCGTTAGAACTGGCAAAGATCACGGAAAATTGTGGTGATAAAATTTTCTGACGCTGACGCTCTAGTTCATGAATAACGCGGAAAAAACGAAGAAAAAGACATTTTTGTTGAGGGGGATGGTGGTAATATTTTTACCTGGTGTCTGTCTCGTTTGCGAAAGTAAATTCGTGCTTTCATTAAATCCCATTTGAAATTGCGGTTATCCTTGCAATCTGATTGGTTCTTAGCGGTGTGATTTATTTGCAATTTGCATTTTGTTTTCTAAATCCTATCTTTTTCGCAGCTAATGAGAATGAGAGAGTAAAACAAAATAACCAATCAGATTTCAAAGCTACTTTAAAGTAACTAACAAAATTTCAGAAAATGAAAGACAGAAAGCAGTTATGTGGGGAATTTTGTCACTATTATTGCCAAAGCTTCGTTGTTGTTTTTTTGTTTTTCGAAACAATTAACGAATTTAATTGATTGGAGTTTCTGACGAGCTTCTTTTGCAGATTTTTCTACTAGCTTAGGATGCTTAGGATCCGTATGATACCGAATTCAGCAAAACGAAAACAAACGAAAAACACACAACAAGAGATTTATAGCTATCTCAAGAGGGTAGATGTTTGCAGCTTCACTGAAAAAGCGCTTTCCGGTTTATTCAGTGTAATCGCTTTTAGCACGATCGCTGACGCGTTGTTCGTAGCAGTAACATATCCAACTTCGGGCGCAATACAGAAATGATGAGGCGGCTGTAATGTGGCTCCTTCATGGTCAGACTGACTGAGGTAACACCTGGGAACTTTCACGCTTGCCAGATGAGGTAGGTTATCTTTCCACCGTAGTTATCTTTGGAGTTCTCCTTCGAGGAGTTGATTCAACGCCCTCTTCATTCTCCACAGGTCCTGCGCAATTTGGCGCAGCATGGTTCAGGTGGGTCGAAGACCGTGCAGATTGTTAATAAAACGCCTCTCAGTGTGTAATTTTGCCCAGCTCTGCGACTTTTAAAACCAAACATGTCTGACTCTTTTTGCCATCTTACTCCATGCTCTCTGTCGAAGGGCAACTCATCAAGACTGACATCTAAAGATAAGTCAGCTCTCCTTGCCCGAGGTATAGCAGAGAGAAACCTTCCGGTTGTTGCTTACAAATTATGCCAGATTTAATCCACCGTTAGTACAAAGTTCAATCAATGGGCCCTTTGCAGCTGGGGTCACGTGACCATATTTTTCCTAAACATCGTTTGTATTATGGGCTATAACTTAAAGAATGCCAGAAATGGAAAGAGCATATCAAAAATACCAAAGTGGCAAAAGTTTGAGGTCCCTCGCATTAAAGAATGAGATTTTATGGCGGTTTGAATTTCAAAAAAAATAAGAAGATTTGTATGGAAATAGTTGCTGGAGAGCAAGGCCTTGCTCTCCAGCAACTTTTTCCATACAAATCCTCTTAATTTTTTTAAAATTTAAACCGCCATAAAATCTCATTTTTTAATGCCAGGGGCTTCAAACTTGGCCGTTTTGATGTTTTCGACACGCTTTTTCCATTTCTGGCATTCTTAAAGTCGCAGCCCATAATTTTATGAAAAGTAGGTCACGTGATGGCTTAGCTGCAAAGGGCCTATTGCTCCATCAGCGTGATTGCGTTTTCCGGTGTTGGTACAGACTTTAAGAGGTTATCAACATAGACGTTGTGCCTAAGTATCCGTCGTCACAGGGTCAAAATTTCCTTCATTGTCATCTGCGGTTCTCAGAAGGATAGAGTTAGCTGAGCAAGGTGAATCTGCGGATGCAAATATGTACTGCCATGTCTTACTCCTGGTGCACTTCGTGTAAGCTTTAAATCGGATTTCTCTAGGCATTTTCGCTTTTTCTATTTCAATATGCATTCCTATGCATCTCCATTTCTGCCTTATACTGCGCTAATTCTACTGCTCGGTCAGACATGAGCTTCTCAATCTTGAAGATCAGGATTCTTATGCAAATGAACCCTAGCCCTCAAACCAAGATAGCGGACTTAACACCAATGACGTCATCCCTTAGTTCCCAGTACCCTCTGACCTCTAATGACGTCATTCTTATGATGTCACCCATCCCAGTCCCCTATCTCTTTGGCCCAGGCCTGGCCCTATTACATATTCAAGATGGCAGACCCTTAGTTCCAAGTCCCCTATCTCTAAGACCCCAGTACCTATAACAACCCTAGGACCTAGGCCTAACTCTGATTAGTTTTCAATCCCCAGACCTAGCCCCTAATGACGTCAACGTTCCCAGTCACCCTTCACATCATCCCTAGGACCTAGACCTAACCCTAATAACCATATTTAGGACACGACATAAGAAGGCGAGCTTGCCATGGGTAACCCTCGTTACTATTCTACTAACTTAAATGCCTCTATATTAGGATCATGAAAAGTCCGCTGACCTTTGTGGGAGGTACTACTCTGTCCTCCTAGTGTCGAAATGTACAGGACGCATGTGCAATACCTCCTAAGTGGTCCATACGTGATATAAGGGTCATGCATTGACTCCGCAACCATGTGGTAGATGTTACTCTTTCCCCTATGTCCGAAATGGTACAACACACATGCACAGTAACACAAACATTAGAAATTTAGGGTGAAACAGCATTTTATTGAGAAAAAGATGAGAGATTACAAATTTTCATAGATATGTAAGTGAGAATCCAAAAATGACAGTGGTTATTTTTAACCAATCAGGAGCAGAATTAAGAATGCAAGATGGCGGCATCGGCTCGGAAACCTGGAAGCAAGGCGACAGTTTCCTACAGGAAGGAGGATGAACGCAGGAGTCTGTTTTGGGCGAGAAAATTGGCCACCGGACGCGAAAGCCTGGGATCGTTCTCACGGATTTCCATGGGAACCTAATCGTTAAAAATCTTACACGTTTCTGTAACTCTAAACGCCAGAAGTCGTCTTGCAAAAGGTGTCACGCGTCACCCAAAATTCATTTTAAAAACAAAGAATATATTTTCCAAAAATCCAGGACCAGGTTGTTCAAACCCCTATTAAGCTAACCCATGGATAGCGAGAATTTTGATTTCAGTTTTCTACGTTTTTGGTGAGGTGTTCTTTTTATATTGTTAGCATTTCAATTTCGAGCTGTAGTAATCTCAAACTACACTAAACGTTAGAGGCGAAAAACATTTTTAAACAAGAGAAAATAATGCTGCAGTTAACGTTTAATCCTAGGTTAACGTCGAGCGGCTTTTGAACAACCCGCCCAGGTGTGTTACAAACTAGGCCGTGTTTTGAGTGGCTGGCGCCCATGCACTATTTACAAACAAGGTGTGTGTGTGCTGACGAAGGGGTGAGAGCGTGTCTTGTTAGATGAATTTTATTTTCTAAGTATAAAATTGATCATTGCTTTTATGACATATGGTGACTTTTAAAGGAGCCGTTTTTTTTTGTTTGAAGCTTTCTTCCCTCTGGCCCAGAAGTAGGTCCAAAGCCTTCCCAAGGAGCGAGAAGGTCTCTTGCTGTTCTGCAATTTTCTTGCGGAGTTTTAGCTCCCTCGAATGTTGAATCACATTTTCCGGCACTCTTGCCATAAAATTTCGGTCTAAAAGGACCACCCTCTTCTTACGTTTCACTTCCCCGCTACTCCTCTGTGTTGTTTGAGAATGAACCAAACACTTGATAAAGACGGAATGCTTTTGCCAGATCCAACAGAACCAGGACCTAGTAACTTAGACGCAAACGAGGACAGGCTGTTAAAATCAGATGGCGAATTTGAAAGTAGCCAACGGTCGCCCGATCGCAAGCGCCGCCAAAGAGAAGGGAAAACCATCATCCCCAACAAAAGACCTCGCCATGACGGACGCAGCGCCTCAGCTCTGGAAAAGAAAATTCAGAGTTCCGAATCGTCAATCCAGAAACTCAAGGTGCACGCCGAGAAGAAAACGTGCCCTAAAGACCTCAGATATAAAGTGCGAGTCAACATCGCGCCAGACCAAGATTTCAAGAATGACATCAACCGCATCCGAAGGGACGCTGAACAGAAACTGATCGGCGCTTTGACACGCTACCACTACCGACGAGCGGAAAGCAATAAGATAAAACTGAAAAAAGAGCAGCAGAGACTGAACATTTCCAGAGGAAAGAAAACAAACAATCCTGATTTGATTAAGAACAGACCAGGCAAAGAAAGAGATAACCGCACTGATAATGTGATTTCTTTAACGGCAGAGCTTACAAACAAAATGAAAGAAGTGGAAGAATTGATGAGATCTTTGAAGAATAAAGAAAGTGAATCTTATCCCTGTGTTTTTACTGACTCTTTAGCTAAAGGGAGGGATTTAGAAAAGCGCAAAATCAGAAACAATAGAAACCACACGCGGAGAAGCAACAGGAGACGAGAGAAAAGAATTTATCACGATAAGATCAACCAAAAATGCATAAAAAATCTCTCAAACTGCGAAATGACAACTGATCAGATAAATCTATTATCGAAGGGGTTGAAATTTATACCTACACCGACTGTAAAAGAGAATGCAGTCCGACAACAACTACTGCTTGACTTCAAGCAATTCGCGAGACGTATGCGTCTCCGATATATTTTTCACAATAGAGACAAAGAACAACACCCCTTTCACGTCAAATCAGACTGGGAACCCCCAGTCCAGCCATCAGTTGCACTAGAGACTTATTTAGAAGAGGTTAAGGGTCAACTAGCTGAAATTGTACTATTTAAGCCAAGGAACAACTTGCCTTTCGAAGAACGCAAAGCAATTAAAGACTTGAGATCAAACTCAGACATAGTCATTAAAAAGGCAGACAAGGGCACAACAACGGTCATTATGAACACAAAAGACAAAATACAGGAGGGCCAAGTTTTATTAGATGACAAAAACAACTACACGCCCCTCACAACACCTATGGTTAAAGAAACCGCTCGTAAAACGAGGGTTATAATTGATGATCTCCATCAAGGAAATCATATAGACACAATGACCAAAAAATGGCTTTTAAAAACACCTAACCCACCGCGTATACCAGTATTCTACACACTTACAAAGATTCACAAACCAACCTTACCTGGAAGACCTATAATTTCGGGCTGTGACGGTCCGACAGAACGTATATCATCATTTCTAGACCACATCCTACAGCCCATCGCTCAAGCACAAAAATCATACCTCAAAGATACCACACAGTTTATCAACTTTATAGAAAAGAGGACAGTTCCAAAAAAAGCGATTCTAGTCTCAATGGATGTCAGCAGCTTGTACACCAATATTCCTCAGGAGGAAGGAATTAACACCGTATGCGAAGCATACGAATCCTTCTATAAGAACGACACACCCATTCCCACTCACTCACTAGCAGGGTTACTTAGACTTATACTTCAGGAAAACTCTTTCCAGTTTAGAGAAGAAAACTACCTACAGACTCACGGCACTGCGATGGGGACCAAAGTTGCGGTCTCTTTTGCCAACATCTTTATGTCTGCAGTAGAAACAGAAATTATCAATAAGAGCAAAATTAAACCCCTCGAGTGGAAAAGGTACATCGATGACGTGTTCTCCCTGTGGGACACACAAAGAGAGGAAATTGACAAGTTCATCTTAGAAGCAAACAGACATCACCCAACCATAAAATTCACGGCTGAGATATCTGACAAAGAAACAAATTTCTTAGACACTACTATTTACAAAGGCGAGAGATTCCACAAGGATTCAATCCTTGACATCAGCACGCATTTTAAACCGACTGAGAAGTTTCAATACACGCACTACACTTCCTGTCACGCTCCAGGCGTGAAAAAAGGATTTATAAAAGGCGAAGCGCTCAGGCTTCTGAGAACCAACTCTTCGGAGACAAAATTTGAAGAGAACATTTGTAACTTCAAATCGAATTTGCGTGTCCGAGGCTATCCAGACTATCTGGTTAATAAAGTCCTCGCAGAAGTCAAATTCAAAAACAGAAAGTCGGCACTTGAGCAAAAACCACAAAGAATGCAAAGCGGATTAATGCCTTTTGTCACACAGTACAATCCATCAGTGCCCAATCTTAAAACTATTTTAATGAGCAAGTGGCACTTAATAGAGAATCAACCATTGCTGAGAGAAATATACAGAGAGCCACCTTTCATTTCTTACAGGAAAGGTAAATCTCTAAAAGACATACTTGTTAGAGCTAAACTCTAAAGGTTGTCGTTTAGAGTTACAGAACCTTGTAAGATTTTTAACGATTAGGTTCCCATGGAAATCCGTGAGAACGATCCCAGGCTTTCGCGTCCAATTTTCCTGCCCAAAACAGACTCCTGCGTTCATCCTCCTTCCTGTAGGAAACTGGCGCCTTGCTTCCAGGTTTCCGAGGCGATGCCGTCATCTTGTATTCTTAGTTCTGCTCCTGATTGGTTGAAAATAACCTCTGTCATTTTGGATTCTCACTAACATATCCATGAAAATTTGTAATCTTTCATCTTTTTCTCAATAAAATGCTGTTTCACCCTAAATTTGTAATGTTTGTGTTACTGTGCATGTGTGTTGTACCATCTCGGTTATAGCGGAAAGAGTACCATCTCCCACATGGTTGCGGAGTCAATTCGTGACCCTTATATCACGTATGGACCACTTAGGAGGTATTGCGCATGCATCCTGTACACTTTGACACTAGGGGGACAGAGTAGCACCTCCCACAAAGGTCAGCGGACTTTTCATGCATTTTTTGGGTAGAATAGTAACGAGTGTTACCCATGGTAACCTCGCCTTCTTAGGTAGTCATCTTGAATATGTTTAGTACGTCATAGAGGGACTGGGAACGATGACTTAATTAGAGGCTAGGTTTTGGGACTGGAAACAAATTACGGTTAGGTTTAGGTCCTAGGAACTGGGTTCTAAGGGGTAGGGGGCAGGGAACTAAGTATCCGCCATCTTGAATATGTTAATTAGGGGCCAGGCCTGGGGCCTAACAGATATAGGAATGGGAGGGTTTATATTATAAAAATGACGTCATTAGGGGTCAGAGGGTACTGAGGACTAAGGGATGACGTCATAGGAACGACGGGTTCAGGCCTGGGGTTAAGGGACTGGGAGCTAAGGATGATGTCATTAGGGTTAAGTCCGCCATTTTGGTTTGAGGGCAAGGGTTCATTTGCATAAGAATTAGGGCTCAAACAGCCAATCAGAGCGCGAGTTGGGGGCAGTTCGAGCGGACAATACTACTGCCATACATCTTATTCTAACGCTGTTCAACACGCTAAAATTCCTTAACAGGCAAGTTCTTAAGGATATAACTCTGATACATGTTACTATATCGAGCCCATGCAGACTCAAGGTTGTTCACAACTTTACAAACTTTCTCACATTCACGTGCCTGGGCATTACTGGTTCTAACTTGATTTATGGCTGTACTAGCATTTAAATGAGCGCCTTTCTCAGATATCAGCTTTTACACTTTCCCCGGAGATCCTTCGTGTTTACCTTTCGTAAACCACGATGCAAACTTCTCCCTTTCTCAGGATCCAATTCCACATTGTCCATCTTGTCGCCATGCAAATGTTTCTCCACATTGGCCGTTTTTATACTAGAGACGCATTATCCGTCTGGACGAACTTGGGCAAACATTCGTAGTTCGTCTGGTTATGCGTCTCCAGTATAAAGACAGGCACAAGACGAATTATGCGTCTAGACGAACTATCCTTGGTTATGCGTCGTGAACGACGCATTACGAAAGATAATTCGACTGGACGCATAATTCGTCTGTGTGTGTAAAGACGGGCATCAGACGAAGAACGTAAAAAATACACCGCGTTATGAAAGAGCCAGCGGTTGTATGGAAAGAAAACAACATGGCGGATGCAAGTGATAAGGCAAGTGCAAAACCGCGAAATCGACAATGGACACAAACAGAGCTCAAGTACTTTGCCTTAGTCCAGGCAGACGAGAAACACGAGTTTGGTTACAAACTGGACACGCTTGCGTTCAAGAAGACCGCAAATAAAACTGTCTTCGAGGATATAAAGAAGGCCTTCGAGGAAAGCATCAAAAACGTACACCCATGTGCCAGTCTGTAAAGACATAAAGCCAACTGGGTAGCAGGTGGAGTAGGGTGAGGTTTCATGTCAGTGGGCTCCTCCTTGATAATGTCTTTAATTTCGCCCAGAATAAATTCAAACGTTTCTCGAGACACCCTCAGCATTTTCTTGAAAGAGGCTTCGTCCCAGTTTTGGAATCCGTTCGTTCACCGGTCTCCTTTTCTCAATTCATCTGGACCTCGTTCGTTTCTGTTGCTTTTTGTAATCACGATTGCTGACATAACAGCGGGTTCTGAAGCTTCAGTTTCGAAATCCGTTTCCCTAACGAAACGTTCCCTTGCCACTTACTCGTTTATTTTATATTGGAGACTTAAAAACTCTTGTTCTGCACTTCTTTTAAAGGAAAACAATTTTACAAGTTGCAACAGGGCCGACATCTTTAATTTTACCGCCAATAACATTCTAGTCCCCATTCCTTTTTATTTCTCCGCACGTAAATAGTTCGCATTGCTCATCTGTCGAAGTTCGT
>JAHPZR010010104.1:0-5000 GCA_019787425.1 Platygyra sinensis
TTTTTTGGGCTCGTGAGCGGGCGGAATTCAACAAATCCTGCAATCTGATTGGTTCCTGGAGCGGGCGGAATTCTCTCATACGGACCGCTATAGCGGGCGGAATCCATCGAGTTGATCTATTTTCGTGAATGAATTAGCGGTTATCGTCAATCTTTCGCCCTTTTTTCACTTCCAAGGACGATTAGTTAACCCAAGTTTATCTGTATTCACCTTTAGATGGCAAGGAAAGTTACTGTAAGTAAATTTAATTGAAGTTTTTAAAGTTCTGAGAGTTTGTTTGGTTGTTTGTTGCTCGGCGCTGTAATGGCGCGTAATCCTGTGTGTCTCTCTGTATACAATTTTAAGTAAAAACTGAGTCAATTTCAGTCGAGTTTCCCTCTCTAATCGTTGCTGTACTTCAGAGAATTGCTGAGGAGTACACTAAACGAATTTTCTCGTTATCTGCTACTCAATTTACGGTAGAAAAGTCTAATTCAGTCGAGTGATTCGCAATGATCGACAAAAACTGTTTTTGTAGTACAACTTCAAACTTTGAACAAAAATTCACACCTGGAAAACAATTTTGGAGACCTTAACTTTGGGAACTAAATGCACTAACATAAAGTAGTTCGAAGTAATTCTGTCCTTTAATACATCTTTCTTCGTATAGTATCTGATTTACTCGTTCTTTCGCTCGTTAGATTTTTTGCGAATGGTTTGTAGACGGCGCGTAAGCCGATTCAATGGCAAAGTTACGTATACAGACGCACGTGTAAGTCAGTTCACGGCAAGAAAAAAAAGATAAAAATGTTATTGGCCGGCTCAGGGTCGGTCCGTATAGGGAAAAACTGTGACCTCGGGCTTGAAAATGCTGCCCTCGGCCTGCGGCCTCGGGCAGCATTTTCAAGACCTCGGTCACAGTTTTTTCCCTATACGGACCGACCCTGAGCTTAAAGGAGGGGGGGGGGGGGGGGGGAGAACTGATATATTTATATGATGAAAACACCAAACAGTAAGCAGTTTACCCCCAAGTAATGATCAGTAGAGAAAAAAAAAAAAATAAAAAGCCCTAACAACAATACAGTAAGTGGGCAAAAGGTGAAAATGGTGGTCCAAAAGCTGTTCGAAAAGGGGGGATAAAGAGGCTCTGAAAATTATGACAAACTATCCTTTTTATACTGTACGAGACACTATGTTTTGACAAATTGGAAATCATCTATACCTGTACTGGTCAGCTAAAGGGACTAGATAACAACTACATGTCAAGATGCGGACGTATACAAAACATGGACCGGGGTCCATGGACCACCCCATGGACCTGATCTATGGACCACCCCGTGGACCCGGTCCATGGACCACCCCATGGACCACCCCTAATTTTCAACAGGAAATCTCCCCTGTTAATCTGAAAATTTACCGGAGGTCAGGGTATGAACAAAAACACAGACTCGTATTTATTGCTTACGTCCTTGAGGGTTTGTCTGGTAATGGCGGGTTGCTTTGGGATCGCACCCCATAAATGGGAAGACCACAAACTCGTTTTGAGATACAGAAGATCTAGTGCATTTCTACTTCCAATATTTTCATTCCAGCTTGTAAATTTAATCGGAGGGCAAGAATGTATTCAGTTTTCGTATTGAACGAAGCGTGACCTTGGAGGGGGTAGGTTGCCAGATAACATAACTCGCTCCAGCCCCTTCGCGCTCCCTCATCCAAGATGGCAGTTGCCTTGAAACGATCCAAAGATCAGGTGATTATTTATTGCTCGTACCCACAAAGTACGCCTGTATTGGAAGCTATGTACAGTCGCAAGACTTTGTTGTGCTACCCCGCGTAAAACCGCTAACCCGCTGTTACGAGACAAACACTCAAGGACGTAAGCAATAAATACGAGTCTGTGTTTTTGTTCATACCCTGACCTCCGGTAAATTTTCATATTAACAGGGGAGATTTCCTGTTGAAAATTAGGGGCGGTCCATGGGGTGGTCCATGGACCGGGTCCACGGGGTGGTCCATGGACTAGGTCCATGGGGTGGTCCATGGACCCCGGTCCATGTTTTGTATACGTCCTCAAGATGCTGTATCAAGTAATGCTGTGTACGATAATGCGCATATTAACCTTACGCCTAATTAAATAATCGAGGAAACAAAAACGTTCCAGAGGCGGTGTAAACAAACAAA
The DNA here is from genome assembly GCA_019787425.1 of Platygyra sinensis. Classification (NCBI taxonomy): domain Eukaryota; kingdom Metazoa; phylum Cnidaria; class Anthozoa; order Scleractinia; family Merulinidae; genus Platygyra; species Platygyra sinensis. Next base: position 2,161 of record JAHPZR010010104.1, read on the forward strand.
CGCTGCGAAATAAAGAAATCAAATAAAAATAAAAAAGGCGTTAATGGCACACATAGCCCCCTTTTTTCCGTATTACTAAGTATAAGAAGGGCTAGACCGCTCAACTTTTACGAACAGAATACAAACGCATGGTGCCTCAGTGATCTAGCGTGCGAAACAAAGGTTATGTTCATACATCCAGCAATAATCCTGTACTTATCTTAAAAAACAGGAATATTAGTGCGGCATCACGCTATTTCCAGCTACGACGAAAGATAGTTTAGTCTGGATGCGGCACCAACTTGTATTGGACTCAAAAAATTCCCTTCACTTGCCGAGAATGCTGCACAAACGAGAAGGTGGACCACATCTAGCAATATATAAGTCCCGGATGACAGAAACTCCCGCATACAAGTACTGGGCCTAGTTACGTCACAAGCTACATAAAATCATTTATTTTGGTAAAATAAATTTCCTTTAGCTTTGTATGTTGTATTGTGGAAAAAACTAAAAATTGGTCGTTTTGTTTCAGTTTACATGAGGACATTGTATAACATGTACGCTTTATTTGATTTCATATTTTCTATGTTATGATTTTAAATAAATCACACTTGCGTTAAATCAATCACTTTGACTCGATCAATACGCATACTTTATAACATACAGTTCTTTAATTACGCCGTGAAACAACAACAATTACAGCATATTACTAAATCTAAGGAAAGCAAACAATGGCATTAGTGTCTCGTGGAATGCTCTGGTGTTACTGTTTCACAGATTTTGTCAAATCACTCTATTGTTACTGTCAAAATGGAATAAAAAGCGAGTAAAAGCTGGGGGGCGAGGGGGGGGGGGGGGGCAGTGCTCATGGACAAACAAAATCACCCGACCTTTCCCTATAGGCCCCAAATCTGTTATTCCTCAAATGGGCAAAAAAACAATCCTCGCCCGCATTTGCTAACCTTTGGTTATTACTAGTTATAATTGATTAATTAGAAATAACCCGGTTAACACTCATGGTGCAGCCGCAGGGCCATTATAATTAGCGAGTTAAGGAAACCTAGACGGCGACGCCGAGGAAAACCAGTGGCAGATCCAGACTTTGAGCTAAGGAGGGGGCTCGGTTTTATTTTACTTGCCCAGCCGGGGTTTCTTCCTTCTGTCATTTCTTCTTTTTTCTTCTCACCCAAAATAATAGGGGGGGGGGGAAGGGAGGTCCCCAGGGCCCCTCCCCTAGATCCGCCGCTGAAAACTAAATCAAGAAATAACTTTTATTTAACCTACGAATCTCGCGACACCCTAAAGCCATTAAGTTTCTTTCTCACTGCCAAAACCATCCCGAAATTGAATATGGAACGCAGCGTTAATTTCGGAATATAAATTTTAAAAATTAGCTGTCGTGGTTCACGTTCTCCAGACAACGCAGAATTTGGTCATTTCACGTTGTCTTTTTGCAAAGGACGGTAATGAATGAACCAAGAATCATACCGCACGTGCACAGTCATTGTTCTGCTCATTAAATCTTTTGTTTATTTGCTGTTGCCGTTGTGATTTTCTTAAACTCAATATTGTTCTAGACAAAACCCAATGCGAATTAATTAATTTCTTCACATTTTGCTCAGTGATTAAGATATACTTCATCGTGTTTCACTCTAAGTTTAATTATCAAAATCGAGAGCCCGTATTTTCTGGAAGAAAGAGTAGGGGGTCCAGATGGGGTTCCAAAAAAGGGTCCAGAAGGGGGGTCCTGCAGAAGGGGTCCAGAATGGGTTCAAAAGGGGCTCTAGTGGCAGGTTCAGACTGAGGGGTCCACGTTTTGTACCGCCGGACCTTACAGGACTAATTAAGGTCAAGATTCTCCTATACAGACCGACTAAGCTCGAGTAAAAAATGTTTGTTATATAATATGGCCAACAAGAACAATTTAATTCGTTTAATGTAACTGGTTTGTAGACAACTGACATTTTGGTTGTAAATGGCAATGAACTGCACTTAATTCTGCCACAGTTTCACTTCTTTCTCATCAAGCATTTTGGCACTTCGATAAATAAATATTGTTACAAGAGAGTAGTTAATACCTTTGAATTTTGGTTTGAAAATTTTCCTGCGCAAAATATCAACGGTCTAGATGGAAAAATCTAAAAAAAATCTAAAAAAAAAAAATCTAAAATCGGTCTAGATGGAAAAATCTAGACCGCTTAGGATATCTATTTCAGCTTATGAAATTTGTGAATTCAGTAGTTCCAATTCCTTTTGAGACACAGCGATATAGTAACGTGTTATAATAATAATTAGTATCAGACGCTGATCTTAAACATTATTATTTAGGCCAGAAGCATATCACCTAGACTCAGCACTCCGGTTAACCTAAATCGTGCTGCGGCTAGGCTGAATATCACTCCAGTTAGACTGGATATCACTCAGGTTAGCCGAAATAATACTCCAGTTAACCCGTTTACTGTTAGGTCGCAATGGTGGAAACGGTAACATCACTAACTACAGTTAAAAAGTGTATGCTCTACAGTGCATTTTACCTTCAGTCTTCATTTTACCTTCCGATCCTCATTCTGCGTTTTAAACTGAGCGACACCAAAAATAAGATTACTTGCACTGTAAAAGTGTAATCAACCCTAAACCTCACCCATTTCAACAATTAAAAAAGAGAAAAAAAATATATCAGATGGCTTACCTCTTTATCTTTTCAAGAAAGTGCATAGTCTTGTTTCAACATTTCATAGCTTTGAACTTCGAATTTTTAAGCTGCAGGTCTTCTTCTCTTCTCATTTGCAATACAATGTAATCTAACCCGGATGCGGGTCCAGTCCACACATACACATTCCACGCCTCCTGCTACATACATA
>JAHPZR010010105.1:7500-12609 GCA_019787425.1 Platygyra sinensis
GGCGTTTTTAATAAAACAAATTATTTCCACTCGCGCTTGTCGGATATGAAATGATTTTAAGCCAACACGGCGCTGCGCGCCTCCGTTGGCTAATCTATCACTCATATCCAACGCCGCGCCTCATGGAATAATGGTGTAATATCCTTTTATTACATCTCTAGTTAGTACGCCCGCCGCTGTTATGGCTCAATTTAGCGGGTCCGAGCACTTTCCGGCACGGACCGCTAGAACTGAACTTTTTTGTGTGACGCAAATCTTGTAGCGTGATGTATCGCCAAAATTTCTCAATTCATATATAGCATACTGTTATAGTTTTTAAAACTTTTCTTTTACTCTACATTGTGCTACTAGAGCGGTTGCTAACGGACTTAAAAAAAAAAAAACCGGATTTCAAATGATTCGTTGGCCTTCGAACCGCTTCACAGAAACTTTGAAGCCGTCTTCCTCATGAATGGAAAATCGTTCCTGAAGCCTTCAGACACACAAAGAGATATAATAAAATATCTTACTAAACCTCGAGTCCTTCTCGGTCCGTACCGTAAAGTTAACCGGATCCTCGTTTTTTCACCCTACGATTATGACCCTGGCGCTTCGCGCTTTTCACGTGACGTCCATCTAATTCCAAACCTAAAGAGCTCCATCAAAGGTTGATCCTCGTTAGGTAAAAAGATGGTCTCTAAAGTTATATCTGTTTACAACTTTCCAGGTTAATAGCCGCGTCCTTCGTTTGGAAAACCATTCAGAGTTATCCTGTGGCGCGTGTGCGGGACATTAAAGCTATCGGTGTGATCCGCGTGGCCGAAATAAATATTTTTTGTTTTAATGTCTTATCTGTGATTTTAAGCCGTTTAATACGCTATAGTTATTTGGAATAGTGCGTATTTAGTGCAGATACTCAGTTGTCCTACGATAACCACAGTGAAGTACATCTCCAACCCGGCCCGACGCAAACGATGTGATCGTTCGAAAAAGCAGACTTGAGCTAGATATGTAGTGGTAGTAGTAGACGTTGCAGAAGTCCGGTAACATTTTACAGTAACAAAACTGATAAAACTTATGTCCCTCAAAATAGAAACAAATAGAAATATTAATTGAGCAACATCTCATGTTGGCAACCTATAAATGTGCCGAATTTGCAACGATCTAAGTCAGAAAAAAAGGTTAATGATTGAGTTAGTAATTTTTTAAAAATTGATTTAAACGAAGTTGATCCCTTGAAAAATGCCTTTGTGCTTAGACTACGCTAAGATCGACATTTAGCTTGTTCCAATCTTGGATTGCTCTTACGGTGAGCGTCCGGCCGCCCTCGCGTACATCTCTTGTATCCGAGTGAACAGCTTAAATTTACGAATTACCAGTATATTCAGTTGTTCGTTATGGTATATCAAGTCATAGGAAAAAGTAGGACGTTTATGTTGGGGATAAAAATGGAAACGAATATAGTCCCTAGGGTTAAGGAAAACTCACCTTTTTTCGGTTAGCCTTTTTATCATAAATTGAAGGCTTGTGATATCATTAGTAGATTATATTTGATAAGCAGTATTAGAGTTATTAGTATTTTATTCTCTTTTCATTTTATGTTATCGCTAATAGTTTGTATTAATTGTAGTATCCGATTTTGGGTGGCTGTGTAAGTTTATTGTGAAGCGCATTTGAACATTGACCATTGTTGGGAATTTCGCCTATTACAAATTAGTTATTATATTACAAAAAAAAAAAAAAAGAAATGTATTATGTAGTTATAATAAAAAAAACTCTGGAAACTGAACTTAAGGCGAGCTAATGAATCACCGGAGGAGGAGATAAAGTGCTAGATTCTGAGAAACCGGGGATAGAATAATGGGAAGGGGGGCAAGATATGAAGGTGGATGTTATGAAAAAAAAAACCGCTATAAACTAGAACAGCTATTTTTAATGCAGTTTGCGAAAAACATGACGAGGGTAATTACACAACATAAAGGAATTACGGGAGTTACTGGAGATAATACAACTTTACAACGATAAACTGACAAGAACGGCGAACTGCTCGTGGAAGGCTTACGAAGTTATTTTATGTTAGCTAGAGCATGGGCTGTGAAAACAGCCACTTCTCCTTTCCTTTTATTTTACGCTGCCAAAAATATCATAAAATCTGAATCTTGTAGAAAACAATATCACTGTATAGTAGTGACATCGTGCCTTTTAACTGGCTCTCTCTCCCCTTTCTTCACGTCTTGGCCGTTTATGTGTGCAACAGAAGCTGGAGAGAGTGGGATGAATGCGCCTTGTCCTCCTAATCCCAGTGCCCTACGCGATGTTTCTTTCTTTCTACCTTCACCCCGCTCCCTTCTAGGAAGCCTTTGTAGAGGAAAGAACATTTATAGTCTTTTGTCGACTCCATCATCATCTCACCTTATGGTATATCCTTTACCGTTCTCAGAGTGAAAAAAATGTTGTCCACTTAATTTCACTCATTCCTTGCTACAAATATTCTTGTCTTCAGACTCCAAAAAGGCGTAAAACTGACTCGTGGGAATCAGAAAAATAGGTTTGCTATGCGTACGTGTGTGACCGTGAACTATCATTGTGACAAACATTAGTCAGAAATAGAATGCTAACTTTGGGCAGCAAGAAAACATGCACAGAAAAACGCGCTCCAGGCCCCAGACGTTCGAAACGTGGATAACACTGTCCACTGGATAAATCGCTCTCCAGTGGATGAGCGTTAACAAAAGAAACTTCGCTGTCCATTAGAGAGTGATTATCAAATAGACATTCCACCCTTCAAAAGACCTGGGACAGATCACAAAGGGAGCAACACGACAATACCTTGCTCCCAGAGTTTTCCTTACACACAATTAATCACTTCAGAAAATGTACAGTCCAAGATTATCAAGATATAGTACCAGGAAATCATACTACAAAAATAAAAAATCTTTCTCCACAAAACAATTAACAATTATTGGACGAGGTTGAGCAAAATATCGTGAATTGTCAGACCCGAGCAGATCAATTATTTGCCGAAGCCGAAGGCTGAGGCAAATAATTGATCTGCGAGACACTGAAAAATCACGATATTTTGCGATAACCGAGTTCAATAATTGTTTTATCATTCGATCACCAAGTTCGTTTTCATATTTAATCACTTCCTGGCAGCTCAGGGAAGCGATCTGCCAATTCTCTCTCGAGAGCGGAGAACTAGGTTCCAATTACGCATGAGCAGAATATCATTTGCAGCAAAGCACGTTTAAACGGTACTACGCATGAGCAGACCATTATTTGTAGGCAGTTATTTGCAGGTCACGTGGTGGGCTCGGCCAATGGAAAAGAAGAAAACAATGCATCGAATGATAATGGTATTTATTTTACACTTTTTCGAGCTTCGCGGCAAAAATATACGAACAATCCAACTGTTCCTAATTTCAAATGCGTATTTTATTTTATTTATATTTTTTGAAATATAATTCATTCAAGTTAAAGGTGTAAGTAAAAACTTTCTATCTCTGCCAGACTGTCATTCTGACCTCTACACGCCAGCGGAATGAGTGCCTTTTTTCATGGTCAAAATCCAATGTTCAACAAGATTGAGCCTGTGGTCTAAAGCTGCGACATGCAGTCTACCTACGGCAAAGTGCTGGTGTGACGACTTTTGGTACACTCATTCTTTTTTTCAGTAACATGTTTGGAAACTGTATGAGCCATTCCATAAAGATCAACCCAGTCAACTCAACTCCTATGTTTCTATGTTTAAAAGAAAGAAAAACAAACTCAGTTTTCTAGTGAACTGGAGAAAATTTGGTAGTCCTCGTATTTTTATTTTTTATTTCCTTTTCCACTTGTATCTGGGGAATACAAGTCATAACTGAACAGCTTGGCAAATGACGTCATCAGTCTGACTTTGACACTGTACAGAGTGATACACCAGGACCTTCTGAGACCAACATTATTCCAGTCCCTGTTTGTTGATCATTCTTGATATAAAAACCTCTAATTTTAAATGAGTTATCTTAGTCCACTTCTTCTGACTCAATGGTTGTGTTAGATGCTGATGTTCCACTGTTCCCTTCACCCATCAGTGTCTGCATTATGTCACCTGAAGAAAACAAGATATCATTTTCAGCTTTCTGGTAGAGTTTACAACACAATTTTTGCTTCCAAAGGCAAAACTCTTCCCAGCAATGTAACTAGGAAAACTATGATGACTCAAGACAGTTTATCTGTCCTGTGCACCTCACAAATTATCTTGTTTTTACAAGTGAATAACAGATGAAAGATCACATATTTGAACTGCAGAGAAATATATGAAGATATGATTAATCATTGCAGTTATATGCACAACTTAATCACTTGTGAAATTAAAGCGATTACCCTGAAAAAAATTCAGGCCTGAACAGGGTTCAAACCTACGACCTATGCGATACCAGTACAGTGCTCTAACAACTGTGCTATCAAGCCAACTTTCTCTGCAGTTCAAATATATGACATTTCATATAGTCACTTGTATTGTTCACCATCTACAGGTATAAATTATTACTAACTCACAAGGTGACTAGCTCATAGTTGGCTTGACATCTTGGGTTGGTAAAACACTGCACCAGTGTCACAGATGTCATGGATTCAAATCCTGTCTAGGCCTGAATTTGGGTTTGATTTCACAACTGTTTAAGTTGTGTGCGTAACTGCAATGATTAATCACGGCTTTATAACTTGTCTTTGTTTTCTGGTCCCAGAGAGGATCAAGATGATTAACAGAGTAAATGGGTTGAACCCAGTAAAAACTGAACTATGAACTAATAAAGAGGATTAAGTAAGTAGTACCAGTAAGTTAGTTTTCTAGTGAAATTTCTGCTGGTAATAAGCTCCTTTTCAAACTATACCCCTAGGAAGGCATGCCTAGATTTCCTTCCACAGGAGGTGACGATTCCCAAAATGGAGGTAACAGAAATGCTTATCAAACCTTTCTGCGGGTTAAATATTTTCATTTTTTCGTGCCACTTAGTTTATTTACCAGGTGTTGTTATATGTCTCCCAGCTGGAATTTTAACTACCATTACATGACTCTGTGCTTCGAAAAAAGTTAGGAGTCCAAAGAAGAGCGCAACAAGTTTGGAACCAAAAGAAAAAGAAAAA
>JAHPZR010010106.1:0-20000 GCA_019787425.1 Platygyra sinensis
CCTTTGGGCTCCAAAGCAGTGGGAAGGTTGCTGGGGGGCAGAGAATCTTCCGTACGCAATATACTAAAGCTTTCTTCAGTTCCATCTGAAAATTGCTTGTAAAACATTACACCTGGCCTTTCGCTTTTAAACTGAAAGTGGTGGTACTTCTTGATGTTTGGAAACTTCTTGAAAAAGGGTGACAGAAAGGATACCCAGTCATAAACAGGCACAATTGTTGAACCATTATGCAAGGAACATAGCTGTGCAACATTGACCCCACTAACAGTCAAAGTGTCTACAACAGTTGCTAACTCGTACAGTGAAGAAACGAAACATTTTCTAAAAGATTGTTTTAAAAGGCCAAAGCACCAGTCACATGCAAATTTGGTGTGACCCACAATTAGAAAGCTGTATGTACAAGACTGATGTAGTCCAATCATTACCCTCCACGCCAAATACCAAAGTACATAAGAGTTTTTGTTTTGACCACAACAATTATCTGCGTAAAGATGCACTTCTGTTTCCCCTATTCCATGATTTTCAAAAAAGTAGTGTAGATAACTTATAGTTGCATTTGCACCCTTCCCCATACTACCAGCTTCGTCGATCAAAAAATTTACTTGTCTGGGCAATGACTCGCAGCATACACCAAAAATTCCCTTACATGGGACTTTAAAGTAAATTGGACCAGGTTGCATAGGATTTGACGGCAATGAACTTGTTGTACGTAATCAAAAGAATAGTGCATCTTCCCCTTAAAAGAACAGGGTGTTCTTGTCGTAGTGAAATTAAGATTGTTTACTACTGTTTTTATGCTTTCCTTACTTTCGTTACATGCACTTTTGTAAAGGCTCCTTTCTCGCTCAGCATCCAATAGGTGCCTTTCTTGTTCTCGAACAATGCCAGTCTTCTCGTTGTCTGGTAAGTTGGCTGAGCGATAAATGCTGGTATTGTTTTTTTTGACAGGTATAACACAAGTCAGTCATTGGCTTTGTAATTCTTACTTGGAGCCGAGTTTTGTTCCACAAATCTACAAAATTTAATTTAGAATATGAAACTACAGGAAGTCCTGCTGTTAAAGATGATTGTTCATACAGTCTGTGAATGCTTGCTTTTGTATTAGACGATGGCAACAATCTGATGTCTGACCGTTTAAACCCAGGAACTCTACCCGGGAGAGCAACACCATGCTCCTCAGCATAATTGTTGAGAAAGGAGACAACGTTTTGGAGAGTGTCCATTGAACAGACTCCAATGGGCATCCTTCCTTTGTTGCCATGGGTACGAGGCAAGATCCCGTGTTCCTTGAAATGTTTTTTTAGGTTCACGAGACGTCTCTTCCCTATTCCATACAGAATTAGGAAAACATCTTTGCAAACTGGAGCACCTAACAAAAGACAATTGAAAAGAGCAACTTTAATTTAAGAAAAGGACATAGGACAGCTAAGAAATTGATGATGTCTTGACCTGCTCCCTTTACAAGCACGTCAAGACTGCTTTACAGTCTTTACAAGTGACTGGGCGGCAACCTCGTTCCCAGGGCCTTTTTTGCAGTATGTAGATCACGTACGCAACAAATCTCTACAACAATAGAATGCATGTGTAATAAATCTGATAAATCTGACCAGGTATGCAAACATCTTGTACCTTATAAAGTGAATAGCAATAGTTACATGAGATTTACCTCGAAATGTAAAGTATGTGCATGCCCTCTTCCTTTTTCTTTGTTGCCGACTGGAGAAAGATATGTCATCTTGTCTAGTGCATGCGTCAAATTGTGCAAGCACAACCATGTCCAACTCAGAAGAGGTCATCTCAAGACAAATCTGTCGATGTTCTAAAACTTGTTCTACTGAATAACGCTGACTGCAACTTTTTCCCTCACTGCCGTGCAAACATCCACAGCCTTTGTTCATAAAGGATTCGACTTTTTGTCTATCGTTAACGTCACACTCTGTCCATTCAATTTCGGGACCCAGCGACTCGATACTGTTGTCAGGTTCCTCTTCTGAATTCGACAATTCATTATCATCGCTATCTGACTCATCGGTGAATATCTGCTCTCGATCGTGTGTGAAATAGAGTTTCTCTGCTGTCTGCAAGTCATTTGAAAACGATGAAGGAGTGTTTGATGCATTTAAAAAGGTGTGATCCATTTTGGGGATACCGAGTTTCTTCAGTGCTGAAAAGGTGATACTGAGAAGTTCTATTAAGAAGTTACGTTTCGTGAGAATTTCAAGTTATCTTACCCAGGCGGGATCCTCATAAAACGGAAGTGTAGATTACATTCATTTCAATGCCAAGTGATTGAGAAGTATAACAAACTTACTTTTACAAAGATTTGGGTAATGAATGCATCTATATTCAGCATTTTACAATCCCCCAGAAATGTTCATTTCCAAGATTTTTTTTACTGTTATATGAGTTGAAGCCAACGCAAAAATGCATGCATTGCGTGTGTTGGGAATACAATAATAAAACAGAGTTTATCAGTTAATTGACAATAAACTATATCAACTGACGTGCGTCTCCTTGGAGATATTTCACGAAAGCAGATACGAAAGTCACTAGTGGTAGTACATATTATAAAGGCAGTCCACTTAAATAAGATTATACCAAAGGACTCGTTATTCAACCGACATGGACAGTGCAACCACTCACAATGATTCTTCCTCTGAGGATGAACAACTGCATCCCATGGACGTGGCTCTCGATGCTTTAAAGGACTTGAAGCTGGGGCTCAGTAAGATGGAATGTGCAGCATGTATGTATGAGATGGAATATGCACCATGGGATGATCCGTACAATACAAGAGTCCACCCATTTAGACAGCAGTTTAAAAATACTTATGAAGGTATGGGAGAATTTTAGTTTCCTTACTTTTTTCTGGTCATAGAATTATCTCACCCACAAAGTTGACATGGTGAAATCATTGTTTGCCAGTTCTCAAGATATCCATAGAGGCAATGGAACAAATGGTAACGAAGGACAAAGGTCTGGATCATCGCTTCTTCAAGCAATAGGACTAAAAGACTAAATTAATGCCTGCATGGGATTTCTAACGCACTGAACATTTTATGTAACATTTTTTTTCGGGATGGTCGTTAGAAACTGTACAATTTTGTGTAATAAAAGTTGTTGTAAGAACGTGCAGGAAAAAGAGCACATGGACAAAGTGACAAGGGTCAATTGCTTTTAACATTTTGGCACGTCATATTATGGTTCCTGGTCATATTTCAAACAAATTAGCATAATTGGTTCAGAAAAGCCTGCATTGCCTGATTTCATACGTTGGGGGCCTGGGTACGAGTCCGTCTATTATGGGATTAACAACGCAAGACCCATATATTCAGAAAGAGCACACTGAGCTTTACAAAATCTTTAAGTTTCGTGTTAATTGGGCCAATATTGAACAAGATACGGCCATTCAAAAACTTCAAAATTTGCAAAGAAATGTATGGATTTCCGGACAAGTGTCCGGCAATCCATACATTTGTTACTAAATTTTGAAGTTTTTGAACGGCTGTATCTTGTTTGATATTGGCCCAATTAACACGAAACTTGAGGATTTTGTAAAGCTCGGTGTGCTCTTTCAGAATATATGGGTCTTGTGTTGTTAATCCCATAATAGACAGACTCATACCCAGACCCTCACGGTATGAAATCCGGCAATGTGGATGAAAGCAAGCGAGCAACTATATAGAGAAAAAAACCACAGAAAAGAGCAAAGTATAGTTGTATTACTATTATTAAAGCAGTAAAAAATAAAGATTCGCCAATCTCGAGCGGCCATTGTTATCCCAGCTATCTTGTTTTAAATTGAATTTCTACGATTGCTAAAGAGAAATAACAACATCTGCATTTGTAACAGAATTTCTCTGTTTACTCTTGGAAATGTTTCTCCTTGCTTGTTTCTCCGGGCATCACGAAAAACTGACCTGTAGTATCGGCGTATCTACATGTAGCCGGGCTCATTTATACACGACAAAGCATTTTTCGGTTTCACTTTGTGGTTCTGTTTATCTCGGTTCCCATGGAAAATATTCATTTCGATTGGGTTTTGTGTCATGAAGCTCTGTCATATTTTTCCACAGGATACGTGTGTAGGAAGATAAATGATTAAATTTACCACACTTTAGTATGCCAGCTTTGTTTAAGGAAAACCGCTAACATCACTGTTTCTTTATCTGATACGCTGTTAGAGCACGTATACATTTTGTGGTTCATTGAGAAACAGAAAACAGCAAAGTTTCATCAGTTTGTGGCTAGCCTGCGTTGCAGATGAAACTTTCATCTGCAACGTAGGCTATTTGTGGCTTACGAGTGAACGATATCAAAAGTTCACTAATCAAAAGGGAATTCTAGTGACGGTAAAGCCAACTGACTGAATTGACGGGGTTGAAATCTTGTACAAAGCCGTGCCCACGGGACAGTGCAGACTACTGTATAACATGCATGTGCGATGCAAAGCAACACCATAGGTAACTATTAAACAACAGCAAAACGCATTTGTTTGTACTTTATTCCCAGAACTATGTAGCCAGGGCACTACCGATTCTTTTTAATACCCCCCAAATATCCCTACTCAAATCAAGCTACCCATAAAAATACTTGCCAAATTTTCGTACCCCAAAAAAATCCCGGAATCGAAAATTTCAAACCCAAAAAAATCCTTTGGTCATCCCCGTCACTTGAAATCCCGAGTACCCCCCTTGGGGTTTCAGACTATCAAGGACGTAGCTTCTGAAATATTTACAATCGTTTCGCGTTATTCTCCACGTTTTCTGCTTCTGTTTTTCCGTACAGTCAACTCTCTCTAAGACAGACACCACCAGGACCGGCCTCAGCTGTCCGTCTTAGAGAGGTGTCCGGCTTATAGAGAGTCGACGTAACATGACACCAGGAATTTTAAGATAATAATGGTGAACCTGTGCACAGTGAATACGAGTCTGTTTAAAGTTTCTTTTAAGTTAATTTACTGGAACAAAAACCTACAAACCGGAAAAAAACTTTATAAAATTGAATCTCTTGTCCTTTCTACAATCAAACGGATTAACTAGAGTCCAAACAGTGAACAGTACATTCTGCAAACGGGAACATAACCGTCTTATGACTCAGGACTGTCTTTCGCTGCACGAAGTGTAAAAAAGATGTCATTTTTTCTTAAAAAACAATTGGTGAAAGCAAGTTAAGTTAAAAGCTTCTAATAGTCATGACTTTGGTGGGAAATCTGTGATCGTGGATTGTTTCCGGTGCAACAGTTTAAAATACGCAAAGGGCTGATACAATTTGGTTGTTCGCCTCCCAGCTATTTTTTGAATGGGACAAACTGATTACTGATTCTGGTGTTAAAAAGAGTCACGTACTTAATAATTTAAGAATTTTTCTTCCCTAAATCGTAATTTGCGGTCACATTCAGCACCTCACAAGTGTCCGTTGATCATTTCAAAGTGTTCGTTGTCCGTCTTATGGAGGTGTCCGTCTTATAGAGAGTTTGGCTATAGTAAAATGACCGAGAAACGGCCGGGACCAGCACCAGGTGTCCGTCTTAAAGAGGTGTCCGTCTTATAGAGGTGTCCGTTAAGAGAGAGTTGACTGTATCTCGTATTACTAATCACCTGTCGTTGTCACACTTTTGCCCTCGCGTGACATTACACTTGCTTGGTTTGTTTACGTTTCTCGCATTAATTTTATCCTGTAGTTTTCTAGTTGTTGTTTTAGTTATTCGTTTTACCTTATCTGTTATCTTTATACTCGCAGTGTAGTAGTTTTAGCGCCTTTGTTCCTCAGCGCTATTGCCCTTTTTCTCTTAGCCTTTTATTGTTGCCTTCAGTGCTTATCTGATTATTTTCGTGTTATAAGTTTCGACCCTTTAATTGATCCCTTTCGTAATATTCTAACATTGCTTGCGCCGAAGCTCGCGCACATTGCGGTTTCATTTTACACAAACACACACTATTCTCAGCAGGCAACTGTCACGTTGCAATGTCAGTTTGTTATAAATAATGGACAAAATCTTCTGGTGTAAAATAACAACAGAATATAAGATCTGCTGAATAGATGCATTTGGGGATTGCTGAGATGAAAAAGCAAGAGAAAATGATATGTTATTCATCTTAGATGATTAATATGAATGTGAAAGCTCTGAACAAGTAATCTATTAATAGTGTCGTATAAAGCGATTTCCACATTCAAACAATAAGGAGAGAACTGTATTTATTCACCATCCACCAAAGGTTCCAACAATATGGCGATTTGTTAATCAAAAAACAAGAAAAGAAACGCACAAGGTCACGTTTACGTCATTAACACGTGACCAAAATTACAGATATGTAATGCATACAAAAACTGAACTAAATCAATGTCTTTATAGTCACGACAAATAGAATACTGCCAAATTCTGTGATGTGCGAAGTTGATAGCTGTCTCCCAACACGTATGTCAGTTTGCCAACATCTAAAATATTAAAGTTTGTTCAAAAATAATTACACAGGTTGAGAGAGGCTAATTGTTGTGTGGTTTTGACTTTAAAGTCTAATCTTTATTAAAGGCACAATTAAGCGAAAAAACAGTAGTTAGTGCAACTACATGCGTGATCAATGCAATACAACTTACTTTGTTGCTATGCTACACACGGGAAACAAGTGAATGCATTATTAAACAACTCTTCTAAAGCGCGTAATTAATCAACATTTGACTCAACGGCTTTAAGCTACACAAAGGTTTAAAAAGGTTTTACAGGTGTTTTATGCTCTACAAATAAAAGTAAGCGGTGGATGGTTTATATAACTGTCAAATACAATCAGCCATCGATTATTAACCAGCATATCTGCATTGCAAACTGGCGAGAGAGATATCGGGGAGATTGAAACGAACATTTCAAAGCTGAAACGAACGATTTATCTTGCATCAAAGATGACATTGTCTTCCTCTGGTAATTTGTAAATACATATCTATGAAATTCTGCTGAATGGACTTCGTACGTGGAGGACTGATCAGGTCGTTAGCAAAGTGACACGTTGGCGAAACAACCGGCCATTACCGCTGTGAATCTGCATAATTTCGTCCACAAGACTAAGCTGTTCTTATTAATTATAGCTTGGTTTACGAGAGAAATTTAACTGCACGGCATTATTTGCATGATAAATTTCTGCAGTTGTTCTGTTTCATGATGGTGTTTCAAGAAGAGAAGCAATGCTAATTCATGGCAACAGATTCCACTTAATCCTACTGGACATGCAACTACAATGAGCTTTGGTTGGTATTCCATTTTTTGACGTAATAACTTACACAGGTAAGACTTTTTATCATAGCTTTCATGTGAACTTCTTGCTCATTGACAAGAGTTTTAACATTCACAATTTTTCTTCTTGTATTCATTTGTAAGGCTTTCTTCTACTGACCAGCACTACCTTCCCGTTTCATATGGAAACATGCTGAGTAAACATTTTATTTTGGGCACATGTCTTTAGCTGCCCTCTACTTTGCTGTGGCCGGTGGAATCAAGACTGCAGTGAAATGACTATGCTTTTTCTCACTTTGCCTTGCGTTTCTGAGCTAGTTCTGGATACCTTGATAATTGATTTACCCTCATTGTTAGTTCTTGTTTTGAACCAGATGTAGAGGCTCCAATATCTGTCGACCACTTCACATAATTTTCGTTCTTAAGCAGTTGCAGTTGTATTGATTTCCAATTTACCTGTATTTTAATTTCTATTTAATGCTGATGTTATCTGGTTGCCTGGCTCTGCTAGCCCCTATTGTTATTCCAGGCAGCTAGTACTCCAACTTTACTATTAATAATTTCATTGAACTTTGTAACCTTTTAAACAAGAATGAATGAGTACATTAAAGATTGATTGATTGATTGGTTGGTTGGTTGATTGACTGATTGATTGATTGCTTAAACCCTGCACTTTTCTCCATATTTCTTGAATTTCTTTTTTCCAAAAACTTAAAAGTGGTTATGTGTATTTTCTTAACTTTTACTTATCGTACATTTGATATCTGTCCCATGACACAAGAAAATTTGTCCACTGGGTTTGTTGCAAAAAAAGGTTATTTTCAGATAAAGGCTGTAGAAAGAACTGAAAACAATGGTTAACTGCTAGCATCAAGGCTTTAAATGAAAGCCTCAAAGGGTGTGGCTGGTTGCCATAGCAACCATTTTGAGTAAAACCTAAAAAATTATCTTCTCTTCATGGATGCAATCGCACACAATTGATTAATCTCACCATGATAAAACAAACTGGTATATGATTTCAGAATTTCGTTGAAATGATTAGAGGTCCACAGATACGTTTTTCCAAGAATTACTTTATAGTTTATCAGATCCATTCCCTCCTTCAGAATACCTATCATAATGTCAGGTATTGAGAGGCACCTACAACTTCTAAGACTATTTAATATGCAAGAGGACACCATACTCCAAAAACACTTGGAAAAAGAGCATTCAAATAGACCATTTCTTTCTTCTACTGTTCAGTCAAAGGTGTTTTGACGAACAGTGTCACTCCAGTTTTGTATGGGCAAATAAAGGAATTCCTGGGCAATTTTCCCATGCACTGAAAACGAGGGCAAAAGAAGAATCTAGGACTTCTGTATTGTCCTCTAAGGGCCTTCTGTTGTGACTTGGATATTACCATCTGATAATTATTTCTTACAGGTGGCACATTTAGCATCTTTTAGATGTTCTTTTGTTTGTTGTATATTTTTGTTTATCCTCTGAAGGGCAAGTCACTTATGGAAGTGGAACATTTTCTGGGAATGCATCAATTATTTTTTCCACTGTTGATAAGTGAATTTAAACTGGTACATAATCAGCTGCTCTTTATCAAATTTAAACAGATTGTAGAAAATCCACATCAGGTGGTAACATTCCGTTCTGCACCAGGCAGATTAGCAGATGAAAGATTCCTTTTAGAGGCAAATCTCCTCTAGATACCCATTGTATCAAGTATAATCTTATTCCCAGATCTCTTGTGGGCAAAACCAAAGGTGAGATCTTACAAAGAGGGAAAATATGTTTTTCTTGATTGGCTGCTCCATTTGACTCTGTCCAGACCCCTCTGAGAATTTATGCGGTTTTCCACAGCAAACTTGAATGTATCACATGTAACAAATTAGAGGAGGTTTTAGCTGTGACTAGTAAGTCAAGGAGATTGGGAGAGTGTCTGAAGGCTACCACAGGTAAATGCTGAAAAACGTTTTTGCAGCGGTTGAAAGAGAGCAACAAATTGTAATGTTTTTTTTTATGATGTTAGAGATGTGAGGAAGTGATGGATTAAATGTAGTTTAATGTATTTGTTTGGTCACAAAGTTACAGTTGTAACCTTGTTTAAAGATGTAAGTGGTAAGTTGAGCAGCACGAGTATTAAACGTAGCGTCAGTAGAACAGATTTGTTGTGGACTGAGTCCCTTACCAAACTGACAGATATGTGACATATGTACATATCAGTTCTGTAAAATATCTGTGATATATCTGTAAAAAACTATCTGTGACATATCTGTAACAGATAGGAATTTGGCCTCATTTCCATATCTGTCACAGATATGTGACAGATAGTGAACAGTGCAAGAACATGCAGATCTGCAAGAAAATGTCTGCTGCAGATATGTTGACTGGATAATTAGCATGAATATATTCACACGGTTGCCTAGGGTGATCACAGTGCTGTGAACCTATATTCACCCTGAACTATTAATGTGAACACTGAATTATGTTTATTGATATAGAGACCAGTCTTCAATCTGTCTTAAAATAGTTTGTTTATTTAAATAACCAATAAATACTAAGAGCAGATATTACAAAACCTATGCACATGTTCTTGCTAACATCAACTCTTTGTAGCCATTCTCAAATTGTACTGTGAACAATATTTAAAGCCAATAAAATTATGTATGTAGTGTAAGTACTGCAATATACATCTAACACACTAACTTGTTCCATATTCTTTACCAGCAGTACAGAAACAAAACCCTGGATGTAGAGTATAAATACTTAAGTTTAATTTGCCAAAAAAGTTCACTTAAAAAAGCTAGAGGGTGATCCCTTTGGAAACACCATGATGGGCCCCACAGCACTTGTCCTGGACAGTCTTGTTAAAGATGATCCGTGCTTGTTTGCCATAGTTTTCGTCATCTAGAACAAACCCTGGAGGAGAAATATTCATACTATCAGTAACACTGTATATCAACAGTTGATACTAACTTGAACTGTGACTGCATGGAACACATATTTACAAATCAATGTTCTAGTTGTATAGAACATTTTGGTACCTACTAGCCTGTATTGTACACACAAATTTACAGAAAGTATGCAAAAGTATGCAAAAATGTCATACTGTCCACTCTTATAATTTCAGAAATCCATAAGGGGTTAAAACATGTAACTTCCCCCAGTGTGCTTGGAAACAAGCTTCCAGCATTCAAATTGTTAAGAACAATATTTGGGAAAACAAGCATGAAAATTTAATCAATCAAAATTGCAAATAACTAGGAGCTGCGTCAGATCCTTGTGTGCAAATCAAGTAATGTGAGGAATCACCAAGCAATGACCAGTAATCTTGTGTATTTGCAAAATTCAAACATCTCTTACTGTACACAAATTCATCTTAATAAGCTACTCAATGTTGATAGGTGCTAGACGTAAGCAGTGCAAAGAAAGTGATTGTCTTGGATTTCCCCAGCTGAAAGGGTCTTCAGCTTTATAACGGTAAGGAGTTTATTGAGGAAGTCATTAGTGTCCTTAACAAGGGACGGCAGTTTATGGACTAAAGGTTGAAAGTGGTAGTCAACGAAGTGGGACAGGCATTCAGTGGGATGGCTATTAGATGAAACAACAGGGCGTCCTGGATTACCTGGTTTATGTACTTTGGGTAGAATGTAAAATCGTCCTGGTTTAATGTCAGACTGTATAAGGTATTGTCTCTTTTTGTTGTTTATCAGTTTGTCCTCATGCATTCTGCTAGCGTAAAAAGTGACACTGTTACAAAAAAATTATTGCGTGACTAGTACTTGGAAGATTTGCGAATATGCTAATTTCGTCTTTAATCTTCTAGCATATTTAATTAGTGTCGCATCACAGTGTATTTTTAGTTGTTTACGTCTGATGCTGTAAATAGTTTATATTGTAATGTTACTTTATTTAGTCAAGCTGGAAAGTTCTAGAACGTTATGCTGTAAAGTATATAAGTGAACCAGTCTAGTTTTTAAATGGTTTTATTTCCCAGGAGTGTTAAGAGAATTATCTCATGAGTCAGTAGTGTTTACTGAAGTGTGATGAAGGTCGTGTATAAAGAATTGACAGAGGTCGTGTTTGAAGAAGTGTAACAGAGAGGTTACGTGGATATTAGGCGGAGGCCATGTGTTTTTCAAGAGTGACAGAAGTCCAAGTGTAGTTACAAGCCTAGCGTGTGCTTGTTGAGAAGTCTTGTGTGGAATGACCGCGTTCGTGTGGAATAAATATCCTTGTTGTGTTTTCCGACATCCCTGCGTTCTGTTTGGACTACAAACTATACCTACCACTTTAAACATCGAACCTGCAACAGACACATTTTTGTATGTCAACAGTAATGTCTTCGTTTAGGCGTCGGTAGAATTTGGTGTCAGTAAGTTGTCTGTTGCATTCGTCGATGTACCAAGTTTTGTCCATAACAACAGTACCAGAACCTTTGTCAGCGGGTTTTATTATTATATCTTTTTGGTTTTTAAGTTGGTGTATGGCATGTTGTTCTGTAGCAGTAAGGTTATCGTGAATAGTTTTATGTTAGCCCATGGTTATGTCGAGTTTAACAGCATCTAAAAAGGTGTTAAGAGCTCGTTCTCTGTCATTAGGGGGTTCGTAGTACTTTTGTTATGGAAAGGAGTGTCGTGTTCGTTGGCTGTCGGGGTATTGCTGTTTTGGTCAAAAAAATATTTGGCTAGTCACATGCGTCGTGCAAAGTCGTAAATGACAGCTGAAACTTCTGACCAGTTGATATGTCGTAGTGTGGGACAGAATGCGAGTCCACGTGAAAGGACAGATATCTTGTCGGTAGATAAAGAGGAACTGGAAAGATTAATGACAGAAGAATGATCTAGCTGAATGTTGGCAGGTTTTAGTTTTGCAGCAAGAGCGCTTGTGTGTGGCAGTTGGGTTAGAGGCGTTATGTGTAATATTAGATGTTATGTCATTATTACTGGCATTAGTGTTATTGACCTGTTGATTGAGGCTATTATTGGTGCAATTGTGGTAAATGATACCATGGAAGCGAGCAGCTTTTTTGGCACATCTGTGGGTAAGTAAAGACTCAAGTGAAGAGGCCATGGAATCCAGTTTGCTTGTGTAGAATTAAAATGCATCCGGTGAGCAAGAGTTGTGTAAGAGTTCCATATGATGCGAGAGTTACTGAGTAAATGCTTTGATCTTGTGTGTGCATTCAGTGATGAGTAGCTTCAAGTGTCGGTAAGCAGAAGAGTGTGAGATATACCTCCAACGGCGATAAAGTTTTTCATTGTCTGTATACAGTGGTGGGAGGCTTGGATATAGTGACACTGGAATGCAGTTGCTTTCTTTAAAGAAGGTGTAATTTAGAAGATGATGTTTGTAGCGAGTTACAGTACCGCTCAAAAGTAAGTTGACAGTCCCTCGAGCCTTGAGCCTCGAGATTCGATCCTCGATAGTTTCAAGTATCAAGTCTTGAGGATCGAGTATTGAGTTGCGAGTCGAGAAAGTTAATGAGCTTGTTGCTTGACTGATCTCTCGAGAAATTAATTGCACAGACGGCCCGCAAACCAAATATGTGTACATGCAGACCAGTCTTGCGAGCAATCATTCTGCTCACTTTGCAATCGGAAAACAAATAATTACCAAGGCATGCGACGGATTCGATTGTAAACACTGATAAGGGCACGAAGGTGTTTAGTTGCGATCGGTTATGCTAGTGAATGAATGAATCTCGCGCCAAAATAAATTATGTTGGTGGGTTTTCTCAATTGAAAATACATTCGCTTGCATTGCAGCATGAAAAAATTGTCGGTCAAAACATTCAATGTCTGTCTGTCGGAATACACTGTAACCGATCACGGAGGTGTTCTTGCGGTAAATAAATTTTATGCCTGCACGAATTGCTCAAATTTATTTTTAAAAGTTTTGTGAGCCGTAATCTTCAATTTCAGGCCTTCTACGTTCGAAACAGCACTAAATTCAGAGCTCGAAAAAAAAACCCGTCCATGACAAGTAGATTTTCTCTTCTGACAAGAAACTTTCTCTCCTTCCTTGCCCAACGGCCAAGGATCCAGGCAAGCTGTTTGCCGACTAAATTTTTGATAATGATTTTGAGAAGAGAAGGTAAGCTTTAGGCTCAAGGGTAATCAAATGTTTAGACAAAACAAAAGGCGAAAGCTACAATATTTATAGCTGTTTTGTTGATTGCATGACGCGCGCTCACGGCTCAGAAGTGGTTGCCTAGCACGTGATCAAAATCTGCCCCGATCAAATTTCTTTCCAGGATAAAAATAGCCGCACTGGGAACGAAAATGCTGTTTAATAATTTATTTCTTAAGTTTAGCAATTTTCTGCGAGCACTTTTTAGTTTCTCTGTAAAAAACTTAACTCAACAATGATATATTTATTAAAACTGTAGAAATTGTACACGAAAAATGAGAAGTCGCATATTTCCACCGTGAAAACGAAGCCAGCACTTTTTATGCTAATATATAAATCTCTGTTTTCGGCGAAACATGTAAGTTGGGCGCTGCCGCACAAAATGAAAAGTGCCACATTATTTAAAAAAAAAAAAAAAGAAATGGATGTCAGTCAAAAAATACTTTCAGGGTTCCTGGAAGATGACTTAGAATAGTGTTTCTTTCATACGAAGACGTTTTCCTTCGACTGAAACTATTTTTCATTCACCTGAATGAAAAAAATATGCTCTTGCCAGCTTTTCAAAATTCGACACTGTGCCTGCATGTGTCAAAACCGAAGTGGGAAGGCGATTTGTTGTTTGCATGTAATTCTGCAAGTTATAAATTTTTCTCGCTTCTCTTCACAATTATTTCGTGGAGCTGGACAAGATGCAGGTGAACATTCAAGAAATCGAACACGAAGTAAACAAACACGTTGCGCTTCGAATGCGGCTAGACTCCATGGCGCTGCGCGTGCTGCTGTCGGCTAGAATACTAGAAGCAAGGAGCTTTTATTTAGTTTTATTTCAGCAATTTTGCAAACGGCTCTGAACATAAAGGGTTATCCGCGTTTACCGGTAAGTTTCCATCGTTGACTGCAGGTCTGCATTTAGTTTTGAACACAAGTTTTCTGCAAAAAAAATCACGTTTAGTCCGCTGACGTATGGTCGAATGTTTTCATGCGAAAACGATCGAGGCACTCTAAGTGTGAGCAGTATTGTACAGTGTATTATTCTTCCTTCGAGAAATAAATCGTTTCCTCGAAACCCTTTCGAGTTTTTGCATATCCGGGAAAGCCTTGTTTCTCGAACCTCGAGACTCGATTCTCGAGACTCGATACTCAAGACTCAAGACTCAATCCTCTAACGTTTCGAGCATGGAGACTCGAGGATCGAGTCTCGAGGTTCGAGTTTCGAGTGTGAACTTACTTTTGAGCGGTACTGTAGTTTCAGCTGAATCCTCTTCGTAGCATTGAAAAGGCCAGTATGTTTGTGTGGCGTAGCTCCAGCTAGATCTGGAGAGTAGGCATTTGTAGGAATTTATTGTCCCTCTTTCCTTTGGAGTCTACACTGCTGTATTTCCAAAACTGACCCTGTGATCAGGCGAGGGATTAAATCCAGGAGAATTTTGCAACAAAAGTGTAATAGGGATTCATAAACCTTCACCCTTTGTGGGATACCAACTAAGAAAGGTTCCTTTTTCCCTTTCAAGTAGCAGATTAAAATGATACCAAAAAGCAATGTTTTAAGTCCTAAGAGATACAAGATTAATCCAATAAATATAGGAAATATAAAATATGTATTATGTCAGGACTTTATTTTGTCAAGTAACCTTTTAAAACCATCATGTGGTAATGAATAAAAACTGATTTTTATTTTATTTCCAGTTTTGTGACAGATTCCAGAAGTCTGTAATTTCATTGTCACACCAATCAATGCGAAATATCCTAGACTTGATTGGAGGACACTACAGTGATGGCCTTGTTGATCTGATAAAGAGCAAAAGGAAATGCCATGTGGTCGTCGTCGTCGTCGTCGTCGTCGTCGTCGTCGTCGCCGCCGCCGCCGCCGCCGCCGCCGCCGGCGTCGCCGTCGTCGTCGTCGTCATCATGTAGCAAATGTAGCAAATGTAGCAAATGTAGCATTTACCCCTTCCAAGTCAATGCGATCCTAGGGATTACAATTCTCCTTGCACCATTTGTCTACATGGTTTCTAAAATGGAGCTTGTCCACTACCATGTCCATTTCACCAAGCTTCTTGGAAACTTGGTTATGCCGCTCCGTACTGGATTTGTGCAAAATTTCTTTAGGTAGCAAGCATCATCATAAATTATTCTCTCTGCAAAGCATAATGGAAAAACATAACTTCAATGCAAATTTTTGTCGTTTCCATAGTTGAAGGGCTGAAAAATATCACTTCATGGCAGAGTTGCTTTCATAAATGAAGCGTGACATTGTTCTGCCTTTGTCAATAACATGATTTGCACCGTTATTAGGGGACAATAACTTTTGGTAAACAATGTTCGACCAGTTTTGTAAACACATTCTAATATCTGCAACACTTGTTGGCAATAAATAATGCCAAATAAATTGGCCCTTTTGTTTAAACATTTTTAAGGACTAATATAGTGTCTTTTCGCATTGAGTAAATCCCTAGTAGTCCACACTAGTAAAACACTATTGATGTGTTCTGTAAATTTATAATTGCACAACAAATTTAAGCCACAAGATTATAAGGCATTCAGATTTACAACTCAGTAATCATATTGGCACTTTCATTTAAACAATTTCAAGGGTCAATATAGGGTCTTATGACAGTGTTCTACTACATGTAGTATCTTCAATAGTAGTCCACACTAGTAAAACACTATTGATGTGGTCTGTACATTTATAATTGCACCAAACATTTCAGCCACTAAACCACAAGGCATTAAGATTTACAACTCAGTAACCATATTTACCTGTTTGATTAAACTCCCATTTAGACAGTACATCATGAAGGATTCCATAGACTTGGGACTTGGATTCACTTATGAATAGCTCATATGCAAACAAAATTATGCCACAAGGCCTCATTCCAAAGAATGTACCTAAAAATAGAAATTACTATTTTCGAAATCTTGTTATAACTTTTCACTATTTTTACAGTGGTTTTATTACTTAGGGAAGTAGTCAATACTGCTACACTCGAACAGGACCCACCAAACCACAAATAGTTGGTGGTTTCTGCCTGCACTCCCTTGCTTAACGTCAAAAATGGTGTCTTTTTTGCATAGCCACCCCTCTATCCAGCAGTAGAAAATTACGGTGAGATTCAAACCGCACTTTTCTTGTTTGTCATTTAAAGCTGACTCTTGCTAGCTGAACATTTGTGTGTCAACTCAAATTTAAAAGGCAATAAAATGTTTTTGGTAATGTTCGAAGATAGGTGGTGTCTTCGAGAACCCCCCTCCTTCCCTAAAGGTGGGTCCTGTTCCCTAATAAATTTACCTGCTGTGCAAAAATTTTTCCTTTGAATATGCTTTGATTTTTCTGTATTACATTTCTCAACTTTTTCTTCATTGGTATGAGCAAAGGCATTCCTCGGTAAAGAGTGACACAAAAACAAATATTGTAAGAAGGTAATTATATAACTTGTTCTGTAATAAGATATCACTTCACTGCCACTTCTAAATACATCTCAGTACCTCTAACACATTGAGTGGGTAATATTAATATAGAATACATATTTATCCCCTGATGCTAATGACTGTATGTTCCTGTCATGATTCATAGTCTTTTATTTGAAGCTTACAAATTGATTTCTTTTTCTTTTTCTTTTTTTTTTTCTTCCTGCACAACTCGCCTCGACTAGCTTATGCTATATGCGAGTTGTACATGTTCTCAGTTTTAAGTGTTAATTATTAATAAAGTTTATTTGTTGTTTGTTGTTGTTGTCTTATGAAACAAGGTAATTATTAATAAACAAAAAATATTACAGCTTAACTTGCTAGAAATTTATAAGTAAATGCCGTCTTTTCGGTTTCTTAGAACAAGATTTCCACTTTTCTTATAATAAATCATTGTCCTAGCCTAAATTAACTAATGGAAACATATGAACAAGATTTTAATATGATGCTATAATGTGGGTATAAGAGAAGAAACTTCATGCACAACCATACTTACCCAATGGAACTGTCATTCTGTGTTTTCCTTCGTTTCACTTTGGACTTAATAGCTGTCATTGCAGGCCCTTGATAGGACTGAATAATTGTACTACCATAGACTTTGTTTATGTCCCAGACGGTCACCATTGATTCTCTTTCCCCTTTCTCAAACTGGTCACACATTGCTGGTGGAACATTTTCCTCTGGTTCCCAAGTCTCAGTTTCATTATTTCCAATCCAATGGACCTGTGAAAATATTATGTAACATTCCTTTGTATTACCGAAATAAAAAGTTAAGTAATAAATTGTACTTTATTTGTTCCTAGTTGCCTTTAACAATAATGATTTCCCATAGCAGCACAGTACCATATACACTGTCTATTGAGTAGCAGTATTTGTATTATTTACAACGTTCATATAGTTACTCCTTGATGATACCTCAAACTTTTGCTAAGGACAATTAAACTCTAATTACAACAGCATGAAAACAATTTTAAAACAACTGCCATCAGAGTGTTTCATTTTTAATAAAATGAATTTAAGAAATACATACCTTGAAGAACTTTTTTTCCGCAATGTTTTCATTTCCAATACTTCACCAACTTGACCCCAGTCTTCAACTTCAACCCTCTTCTTAGCACTTCTTAAAACAGGTCAAAAATTCTTTCCCAATTCTTCTTCAAACTGTTGTAGATTTAGCTTCTGCATCTATAATGTTAATGTATAAATATTACTGTAATTAACAATTTATTTAACTATTTGCAGGAACTACACAATACAGCGTCAATTCTGTACTGTATATATAAATTGTGCCTGTTTACATGACAGTGAATGGAACAAGAAGAATACTCTATATATGTTTTCTATCCTTGAAAACGAATTTTTAAAAGGTCCAGTTCTTGTACAGTATGATCCAGATTTAAATAGGAAGTAATTATACTCCATACCTTATCTAACTGCTGATGGTCAACAAGGTGCTTTTCACAGAATCGAGTGCCAAGTTTTGGTGTCTGCATACAACCAGTCTTTATCTCCCCAGGGAGAGAATCATATTGAAGAAATCCACTTCCTTTTGCCATACAGCATTCCCGATTGTTGTCAAAATTGCCATCTGACACGACGTTCTCCTTACATCCATTGATGGCACATTGATGAGCTAAACAACAAATTGCACCAATTAAGAGTCACTTATATTTTTGTTAGAAATGCAAACTTACAAGACTAATCTGAGTAACACTTTCCCATAAACCCAATCCAAGAAACCCTAAACTCTTCTATTTGCATAATTTGTGCTAGTTCCAACACACTGTCAAACCAAGGCCAGTAAAAATAGATATAAAAACTCCTGGCACAGATAATTGAACATTGGGAATTCGCTTTCAATGGAAGTCATACTAAATAATTTGATTTAATACGTATGCAATTTAAATAAAGCCCGATGGAATACCATTTACTCTGCATGTCGGTATAAACTTTACTTAATTACTGGGAATGTGGCAGTAATTAGAAGGTGCTCAACATTACTTACTGATCCATTTTTTTGTAAATCCGTTATGGAGCAATGGGGATATCACTGCTATCAATGCATCTAAATCTGCTGGAATGCACAGATTTCTCAACTGCAATAATTGATATTCTTGGACCTTGATCAAACACCAGTACAATAGCAAACCCTCTTCTAATCTCCTCCAATCCAACTTGGAGCATTGTGTAAGCTCTTCTTTTAGTACACCGCTGAAAAACAAAGCGAATTACGAGCATTAAATCTCTATTTCCATTCTATTCTTAATTCCATTCTTGTTTCCATTGCTTTCTTAATCCCATTCTTGTAAATAATTCAACTTACTATAGACAAGTGAGCACAAATTGTAAATTGGTTGCTGTTTCCTTGAACCGCCATTTTGGCATCGCTGAAAAATTACCGCTGGACACTAGTACCAAACTCCCCGTACATCTTTTTAAGGTGATTCCCGGGTTTTGCATTGTGCATTCCTGCTGCACATGATTTTTGCGTCATCAGCGCGCGCACATGAGCGCGCGCATACAAGACATAAGAGATTTCCCTCAAACTATGCTCAATAGCAAGATATAAGCTTCTTTTCTCTTAAACGAGCAAGGTGACTCCCACTTTGAATTTTTAAATTCAATGAGGACAATATCCGCAATAACTGAGAAAAAATTTGGCAGAAATCTATGGCTACTTTTTATTACCTCACACTGCGTTGTTTTCCTTTTTGCAGTCTTCCTCCCGATCATCTTCGGCTTTCGTGATAAGCGCATCATATCCATACATTTCATTGTATATGTCAGCCTTCTCCTTGAAACTTAATTTCCCTAGCAGAATTTCCACTTCAAACTTTCGTAACAGTTTCATATCAAATGCAGTTTTGCCGCTGGACAACAGGTAATCATTTTCTTGGCAATCTTCGTCATAAAATTTACTTTCCCCGATGGTGTAATATCCATAATGCTGAATCAGTTTACAGGAGCGATTCGAACATACTTTTGGAATGCGGCATCCCATAAAACTTCCTCTGGTCTCGTGGTACACCATGACATTCACGACCCTTGAAGTTTTAGCAGTCAGTTGCTTGCCACACAATCGGCAAGTACTTTTCTTTGAGATTAAAACAACGCCAAGACCATACATTCCCTCCTTTATGGATGCGTCATGAAGTTCTTTCCAAAGGTCTTCGGAGCCAGTCAA